>CM039679.1:104177572-104384007 GCA_022537955.1 Schmidtea mediterranea
CGGTCGGCTACTTCGGCTTGATTAATCTAATTTCTCCTGGTTAGATCCATTTTCTATTAATGATAATTTACAATATTTTCCGGTTTCTCAATTTTTACTATTGGCTATTGCATCGTATTGTTAATTACCAGTTTAATTTGTCCATTATTATACAATTATACAATAAGCTACTTTATATTATTTACATATTATTTACTTTTTACACAATACTATCTTTATCATACTTTTATACATTATTTATATCGTTTCTTTCTTTCATCATATTATTATTTCTGGGGGCTCTATACGCAGCGTTCGTATATCCCGGTATCTTTCATTTGTTATTTTATATACATCGATTTCATTTGGCCACTCTCCTGATGTCTCGATAATGGGCTTTTCTTTCATCCAGAGTCCACTTGTGTTTCGGCTTAAGTTTTCTATTAATTCGTATTCATTCGATCTTTCAGCATCGTATTATTCCATTGTAATGTCGTAGTTGAATTTTTCTATTGGGGGCCATAACCTCTCCTTCTTGGTTTTTGTTTACATTTTCTAGTTGTTCTTGCCAGCTGGATTATTATCAATATTATTATAACGCTCGTCACTGCGCTTGCTATCCCAATCATTTTTTCCGTGAATTTGGTTTTATTAGTTTTCTTTGTTGTTATTTCAGAGGTGGTGGTCGTTACTATTACCTTTTCCATTTGTTGCACTTTCATAAGTGTTTTTTGAAGTTATAATGCTTCTTGGATTGATATGTGACTATCGTCCCCATTTATTCCTTTTCTTGTTTTTATTATTTTCGATTTAGGTTTTTTTACTTCTCTCTTTTGGTTTTTTTGTCGTGAATTATTTTGGTGGTTCTCTTGTTACCGTTCTCCAATGGTGGTTTTTTCCTTTTATTTTTGTTAGTATGCGGTATTTTGGATTTTTCTCGTCTCTATTTGTTTCGCATTGTATTCTTTTATTTGTTATTTTATCGTTTCTAACTTCATACACACATACTTTTGTAATGGGTTCTTTGTCTAGGTTTTCGATTGTTACTACTTCTTTTTTTGATACGTTTAGTTCTACTTTTATTATTATTGCTTCAATCTCTGACATTTGGCGCTTATATTGCTTTTCCTTTGATATTGTACTTGTTAAGACTAAAATTGTTATTGGTTGTTTCGTTGTAATTTTCTTTAACGTTTTAGTTACCGTACAGGCTATTGTTCCGTTGTTTCCTGCACATACAATCTACTTTGTATTATTTTCTAGATGTTCCCAGAGACATTTCTGATTTTTCTTTAAGTTTGTTTCCCAGCATTTCGTGACCCGGTTTCGTATACATAGTTTTTTGATCCTTTTGGTTCCCGTATTCACTATTTGTAGGTTGTTTGTTTCTGGGTTCACTTGGATTCTTGTTCCTATGTCCCATTTCTCCATATCCCAACAGATTTCTCTTGTAAGCTCACATGTTGATGGGTCGCCTGGTTGTATATTCATTCTACCTGGTTTTTCTATTAGTTTAAAATAACAACTTATACTTGAATTTTCAGCCAGGTGAAGGCATATTCCCTTGCTTATAATTTTCTCGTGATCTATCGTTCGTAATATGAATGCTTTCATCTCTTGTTGGTTATCTTTATTGACTTCTGTTGAATTTTTTAAGTTAATCGATGTTATAATTAGTAACATTCTTTGTAGTAAGGACTGTCGGAATTGATTTTTTGTTTTTTGATTTTTGTTTTTTGATTTTTGTTTTTTCTTTGGTTCTGGTTATTGATTGCTATGTTATTGACTTTCGTTATTAGTTTCGTCTTTTCTGTCTTCATCTTCTTTGCCATTATTCGGGGGTTCCATCAGAAATGTTGTCCTCGACATTTATTGTTTTAACAATTTCCTTGTATATCTGGATTATCTTTACCTTGTCACTTCTTATTTCGTCGAGTTCCAAACGTTTCTCGGAGCATTTTTAAAGTTTTTATGCCAGATTTGTATTAATCCTTCTAGTTTTTCTTTTTCAGATCCAATTCTTTGGGGTTCTCTGTTGTTACTCTTAATTTCTACTTTTGCATGATTTTTCGATATGGCCGATATTCTGGTTAGCGTTTCGAACATATCTTTTTCTTTAAACCATTCGGGAGGTATTTCTCTTGCTATTGTTTCTAATATTCCTAACGATCGTACTTTGACAGTGTTTACTGCATCAATTTTTGGTTTCTCCTCAGCTTTTTTCTCTGTATTCTTTGATTCTAATATTTTGTATTTGTCTAAAGGTTTTATTGTAGTATTATTTGTTTCATTATTTCGCCTCTCACGGTTTTTGTTATCTCTTATATCTTCGTTATCATCTTTATCCTCTCTGTCGTTATCTTTGCTATTCGGGACTTGGTTGGAAGTTTTGCCTTCATCGTTTATTATAATATGTATAACTTGTGATAAGTAATGTGTTACTACATGTAAGAATGTAAGCAATATCTATCTTTTAAAAACTTGTTTCTGTAATATATTTGTATTTCATAGAATATATTTTATTTTTATGCATTAAAATTATTTTAACTAGCAATAATATACTAAAAAGTATTTGGGTACAAATTTACCTCAAGTGGTCTTCCGTGTAAAATAATTTTAGCCCGCCTTTGGAAAGTTATTAATAATAATAAACTTAATAATTTCCCAAATTTATTTTCCTTATGTTATATTTCTCTTTGCTGTCGCACTATGGTTTATTATCAATTAATAAAAATTGTTTCCTTCATTTTTGAATGATTATTAATAATAACATATTTTAATAACAGTATGTAGATATTACCGCGCAGTGGATAGAAACCGTCCCCTAGTGAAAACTGATAACGGAAATTATTGATTTTGTTTAAAAATCTGTTTTAAAGATTTTTATTTTATTGGTTTAAATGAGCGCTTATTAATTAAAAACTGCAAATTTTGATTTTGAAGTGAAATTTTCTTTTTGTTTTATTGAACTATAGCGCGGGAGTTTGAGATTTTCAAAACCTTGTTTCGTCAAAAACATAGAGAATGGCATCACCTATAAATTTTCAGACTACAACATTTTTGTATCTTTAAGATTTCTGGCGAAAAATTTAAAATTTTCATAAAGAAAGACTTCTCTAGAAAATGAATCTTTGACATTTTGAGTTTTTCTTTTTCTACCAAATTATCAAGAAATATAAGACTCTCAAATTCACTGAAAATGAGCTGTTTGAAATTCTATTAAAGATGGTTAAAAATACCAAAAATCAAAATTTTATATCCTAAATAGCGCTAGGCTCCGGAACCTTGAGACTTTTTATTAAAATATATATATTAATCGAATGAGTTCAGTATTGAATTGTTGGGATATTTAATTGTTTGTCGATGGAACTAAAACTTGATCATTTTCTTCGTGTTCATGCGCATTATATATATTAAAAACAAATATCAAAGAAACCTAATTGTGAAAAAATAATTCATTATTTTTAAATACTTTTTTTTTGTTATAGCCGTTAAATTCATCATTAGAATAAAGTATTTAGTGTTTCAGAACCTCAGTTATTGTGGATGGCATATTAATTGAATCCACATCATTTTTTTCATCATTAATATCACCGAGTTCTCTATGGTTTCTACTACATTATATTCAATAAATCTAGATTTTCGGAAACCGTTTTTTAAGCACTCTTCCTTAATTTCTTTATGTACCATATCAATCAAGTTACATACTTGCTCATATGTTGCACTTTTTTGATATTCACCTTGCCGTTGATAATCCAGATATTTCTTAGTTTATTGTTAGATGATATGTGAGGTTAAATGATTGTAAAGGTTTTCTCGGTCACCTAATATTACAAAACTCTTCGCATATTTTTTAATAAAATCTTGAATACTTTCAGTCAAAACAGAAGGGGCTGGATCATGGACTGTTGTAGATTTTTGGGAAAGCATTGAATCTTTTATTTGTTCCAATACTAACTCATATCATTCAGAAGATTTATATAATTATCCGTTCTTTTGGATTTACCTCTATTGTAATACTTGGTGGAAAATTGCCTTTAGGAATTGTTTTTCTATTAAATATGACCATTGTCTTGTATGTAATGCCATTTTTTGTGCTGCATAGTACTACTGTGAAATTCAATTTTCCTGTACATTAGTGACAATATTCACATCTTCTCGTGCTTTTTCTGATATTTTAAAATTTCTAGCCATTTTTAAGTAGTATTTTTACAAATATAATAAACGTTTTCTTCCCCCGTTTTCTTTTGTATATTACTTCCAACGACGATTTAACTTTTCAGCATACCCTAATGTAACTTTCGAGTACAGCATACATTCTTCCTTCTGTTCTATTACTATTTTCTTCAGCATATTTAATGATTCCAAGACTTTTCTCGAAAGAATAAGGTTTTCTTTTTGTCATTTGTATGGTAGAATTGATGATAAAATAATAAATATAATTTAATAAATAAAGTTTTGCGCGCATGATATTTTTTCGTTTATGCGAGATTTTACTAGTGTATATTTTATAAGAGAATGAGGTATATTCAGAAATTTAGCGTAAATAAAAGTTATTGAAATTATTTTTGCAGCAAATGAGCATATTTAGAAAGATTTTTTGGTTCAAACAGAAAGTTACATATCCACATTAAATTTATTTCTAAAAATAGATTATTAATTTACATGCCCTTGATATTTTGTTTTATTATAATGTTTGGACATGGATAAAAGAAATGTTTGAAAAGTTATTTGACATGTATATTTATATTTGAATGGATCTAGATCTCAACCGCGGATCATTTACTGATAATTGTGCAAAAATTGACACATTTGTCACATGTGCTGAGAAAAGTATTGAACTAAAAGGTATAATAGAATAGAAATAAATATTTTTTGAAAGGTTTATGTAGATTCGACAAATAATGCCATCAAATACAGATTGATATCCGTAATTGATCACGTTGGCAATACGTTCTATGGCCATTATTATTGTAGGAGTAATTTTGAAGGATCTGATTGGTGGTTATTAAATGATGCGCAGTAATATTATTGTTGCGGTTATTTTATATTAATGCCCATTTAGCGTGGCGAAATGTAGTGATGATGAAGTTGTGACTAAAAATGCGATCGTTTTCCTTTTCAAAAAAGAAATTGATTCAGCTGTGATGTAATCTTAAATAAAGTTAATTAATTTAATAAATTTTATCACATTTGCATATGTATTCTGGTTAAATCAATTTATATTTCTGTGACTTTTATTATTCGCCTTTTTTTAAATTCTGAAATCACTTGGAGATTCTTTTAATTGATATACATTATACAATTTTATGTTGCATGTTTTTTGGTCGTGCTTCTTATTGGAATCCAAAAATATGTGAATTATTGAATTAACAAATTGTATCAATAAATTATTGAATTTGTTTTTGTTTGTAATACAAAAATTAAATATATAATCCGAATGGGAAAATTATAAATCGCGGTGTTTTGTTCCAGAACTCTGAAAATAAATACTGAGAACAAGAAATGAAAATTGAAAAGAGAAATATTACATTTATAAATTTAAACAAAGAAATACTTCTAGGCCCTTAATTAGTAAATACAAAGAGAAAACAAAAACGGTTTTGGAATGGAATTCTATTTTTTAAGAGTCAATCAAATATGATAAATAGATTGTTGTTGCCGTCAGTAAATGAGAAAAGTAAAATTATGTTGCACATCTTAAAAGCGGTCAGAGATGCTGAATTATCTAATAAAGAAAACGAAAAATTGAAATTATTTCAAGTACCATGAAATAATCACCTAATTAAGGAATATACAAATATGTAAGAGAAACGAAAATTGAAGGAGAAAACATGAGGAAAAAGACAGAGAAAATCAAGATAGAAGAAAAATCTATTAGGAAAATTAGACAAAACTGAATTAGGAGAGTCTATATATATATATATATATATATTGAACCTTTGGAGAAACTGTATTCGTTAAACCACCAAATGTGAAGTGCAGCACTGTATGGACATTTGGCACGGCCACAGGTATCAAATCCTCAACCAATGTGAAAGTTTATGGAATGCCCAGACATGTAAGTCACCTGAGAATGGTTACCGATTGTCCGGACAATGTAGAAACTGTAAGTGGAAACTTAAGCCTAAATAAAACCGTCACAGGAAGTAAAAACGACATGCGGAAAACTCTGCAATACAAGCGACAGTTTTCTGTCCATATTAAATTCACATTATTCTTTCCACATAGTTTCTCCAAAGTTCTATGATAAACCTTCTATAATAATTACATATACCCTTAAAGCTTTTAAGATTCTTTATACACTTTAGCTTCTTGAATGATTTAAATGCTTCTAGTTTTGATGGGTCTGTTTTTAAGCTATCCTTGTTAATAATATGTCCTAAAAACTTTAGTTCTCGCCTAAGTATTTGACATTTTTCTGGGTTTATTCTCAGACCTAATCTTCCAATTCTTACTAGTACCTCATTCAGAACCGCATAATGTTACTCTTTTGTCCCTGTGAATATTAAAATTTCATCAAAATAAACCACTGCCCCTTCTGGTTATTCTTTATAATTTCTGTTAATACCGTAACGTTCACTTTTAATTCTTTTCTTGCTCTGTCCAATCCATCTTTTCATGTTATAGGCTTCCCAAATATTGCATCAATATTACACATGTGCTCATGATTGGATACTTCCTCCCTCTGTGGCCATTGTATTTGTATTCAAAATAGTTTCCACAACTCTATACCTCCAATCACTTCTGGGTTTTATGTGATTTACAATCGTAAATCTTACCACTTTACATACTCCAATTATTTCAACATCCATCATTACTTTGCCTTTTGTTTCCAATTGTTAGGCCAGCAGACAAATAGCCTTGAGAATTGTTTAAATGCATCAGTAATACAGCACGAAAACCCAGCACTAAGATAACTTAAAATACAATATACAACACCAACTAAACACTTTAAAATCTGAAAGAAAATAAATAAATATAAAATCAAAAACATAAAAGTAAAATAAAATAAATACAAAATGCATCAAGAACCGCACGAAATCTACATAAAAAATAACATAATAACAAGAAAATTCGACCTTAAAATGACCATTTATATAAAATTAAAAATTAATGAATTAAATGAATAAAAATAAAATATTTTTGGATGAATAAATTTAATTAAAAATGTTAAAAATAAATTACCAATTTAAATTAAGAAATTAATAAAAATTTAATTTAGATAACACAAATAATTTCAAGGTCGAATTTTGTTTAATCGCAATAAAATTAACACGCAAGGTTAAGGCCAAATTGTAGGTATATATACTGACGTGTTTTCACAAATGAACAACAAAAAAAACTACACAACTACTTGGCAGTATTATTTCTAATTAGAATATCAATTTTTCCGTCTCACTTGGAGACTGGTTGTATTAGTGTGCGCTATAGCACTTATTGATTGGAATTTTTAATGGATTATGCTATGAATTTTTAATGGATTATATTATGAATTTTTTATGGATTAGGTTACGAATTTTTAATGGATTATGCTATGAATTTTTTAGGGATTATGTTACGAATTTTTTATTTATTAGGTTACGAATTTTTAATGGATTATGCTATGAATTTTTAATGGATTATGCTAAGAATTTTTCAATATATGATGAATTATATTACGAATTTTTTGATGATGGATTAGACTGCTGCGAATTTACAATATAGGATAAATTATGGATTAATAATTTCTATTATATGCTTACAAGTTTCCGACAATTAGTTCATGCATTCGAGACTTTTACCCAATGGATCTAATAATTTTCATTCACTCCTTTTTTCGGCCCACAGCCAAAAACCTAACGCAAGATAGAAAAATAAAACATACTATCGTAGATCGTGTAAGTGCGTGTAGTATCGCCAATAGTTCGTGCCCGTGAAGGCTCCGGCGTGAGGAACGCAGGAGCTGAAACGTCAATATTATCCGTACATAGGGGAAATTGGAGGGTAAATGAGTAGTCTTTTGGCTGCTCCTTCATCATCCGTTTCCTGAAAAAATGACATAAATTTAAAAAAAAAAAAAACAATCGGCTCAAAATATCTAACACCAAGTACTCCAGTGGGCACTCATTAACTATGAAATGAACATACATAGATCTCAAGGACAAAGAGAAGTAATGGGTAGCGGGGAAAATTGTGAAATCGTTGCAACAGTTAAAATGAATAGCCATCGGAAAAAGATTAATCCGAACGACCAAAATCATGAAAAATAATGTTTTTAAATAATATATAAGAATTAAATAAATCATGTTGAATTGAAACGGAAAATATGGGCAGAACGCTGCGCAAATTTTCGGAAATAGTTAAAAAATTTATCATAAAAACTGTAAAATAAGGGCGGAACGCTGCTCAAATTTTCCGAATCAATTAAAATACTTATCGAAAATAGTAAAATAAAAGTGAAATGCGGCTCAATTGTTGGTATAAGATTATTATGAAACTGTAAAGTAAGGGCAGAATGCTGCTCAAATTTTCGAATTAATTAAAATACTTATCGAAAATGGTAAAGTAAAATGAAATGTTGTTCAACTGTTAGTGTAATATCATTATAAAGCCGAAAAATAAGGGTGGTACGCTGCAAAAATTTTTTGAACTCAAGGAAAATACTTTGTCGAAAATTTTTATATAAGAAAATATTTCTTAAATCTGAGGAATAAAGACCAATCCCTACACAAAATTTGTTAATAATATTGGTAATAATCACAATAAATATAATAATAATAATAATAATAATAATAATAATAATAATAATAATAATAATAATATAATAATAATAATGAGGATAATAATAATAATGATAATGATCATGGTACCTATAATAGTAATGATCAAAATTATGATGATAATAGTAGTAGTGATAATAAATATAATGGTAATTGTAGTAATAAAAATAATAATAAAGGTAATACATATAATAGTAACAATGATAACTCTAGTGACAATAATAGAGAACATTGTAGTTTAATAGGGAAAAAGGGTAAAAGAGATACTGAGTATGTTTAACATAACAAAGGGTGTACAGGCCAAAGAATAATCATCAACACGGAAAACGATAAGAAAAAAAAAGATTAATCGGAAAAAGATTAATCCGAACTACCAAAATCATGAAAAATAATGTTTTAAATAATATTTAAGAAATAAGAAAATTATGTTGAATTAAAACGGAAAATATAGGCAGAACGCTGCGCAAATTTTCGGAAATAGTTAAAACATTTATCGATAAAACCATAAAATAAGGGCAGATCGCTGCTCAAATCTTCCGAATTAATTAAAATACTTCTAGAAAATAGTAAAGTAAAAGTGGAATTTTGTTCAATTGTTAGTATAATATCCTGATAAAACTGTAAAATATGGGCGGTACGCTGCTAAAATTTTTCGACTCAAGGAAAATACTTTGTCGAAAACTGAAAAAATAAGGATGGATTTCGGCTAAATTTTTATATAAGCAAAGTATATTTTTTTCGGCCAAGGAATAAGAACGAATCCCTAAGCAAAAATTTGATAATAATAACGATATTAGTAAGGATAATGGTAATTATAATAATAATAATAATTATAGTAATGATTATAACAATAATAATAATAATAATAATAATAATTATAATAATAATAATTATAATAAAAAATAATAATAATAATAATAATAATAATAATAATAATAATAATAATAATAATAATAATAATAATAATAATAATATTATAATAATAATAATAATAATAGTAGTAATAATAATAAATGTAATGGTAATTATAATAATACGAATAATAATAAATGTGATAGTAGTAACAATTAATAAAGGTAATACGTGTAATAGTAACAATGACAATGCTAGTAATAATAATAGGGAACATTGTAGTTATAGTAGGGATAAGGGTAAGAGATATACGGTGGGAATATTTAACATAACAAAGGGTTTACAAGCATTAGCAAAATCATTAACACGGAAAACGATAAGAAGGACTATGGGAATAGACATAAAGATAAAGGATACGAGAGTATAGGTTAACAATTGAAGGAGATAGGATAGCAATGGGACCTAAGAATCGAAATCGAGCACAGGCCTTCTATCGGCAGCTCGTTGGACCCATGGATCGTTCGGTCAATTATAGCATTAGTAATAGTGCTCACTTTTTGCGGACGATCTACCCACTCGAACACAGTTCCAACGTTGCTTAGCAACGGGTGCGGAGTGGTAAGCGAAAAATATTTGTATGGGGTTGTCTGGGTAACAACCATATAGTTTCAAAATATCAACACCCAGAAACCCACCACAATTCATTCTCATTTGCGCATCTTAAGATACTTGCTGTCTTCATGAGTTCTATAAATGTTTTGTACTAGTTCAAGCTCATTACGTTTACTGTTGCTCCCGAATCAAGTAAACAATCAATTTCCTGATTTTGAATTCTGATAACCACACTAGGTTTACCTTTCATTATATTATACCCGATAATACTCTATCTCATTTTATCTATTGCCAATATCTAGGTACTTCTCTGTTCCACATTTTCACATCTCTCAATTTCCTCAAAGTTCTTTATAACAAATCTATTAACTTTTTCAACTAGTCGTTTACCATTTTCTTCCAGCTTTCTCTCTCTATCATTATATGGAAAAACAGTAACATTAGTAATTCATCAACATTTTATCTGTCCCCTAATATTAATAGAGCAATATTTAATGGAGAATTACGAGAGGATCATTGGAAATTTATTCATCGTGCCTGAACAAACACATTGGCTAATTTTTGCAAAAATCAAAGGTGAGAATAGATTGTGTAGGCGTTGCCATAACCAATCAAACGTTGCCACATGTTTTGCAAAATTACAAGGTTCATCTTACTCTTACACTTAATCGTCACAACGATTGCCTTCAACAAATAGTACATCATTTGAAAAATCCTTCACTGATTGTTGTTGTGGACCACACTTGCTCCTTGGCATCAAACTCTAACGAGTCGATTTTATCATAACTAATAATGAAAAAAAGACAATTTTTATGGTTGATATTAATTGTCCTTTTGATTCTTTGGTCACGTTTGAAACTGTGAATAAGGAAAATTTGGCAAAATATGATTGTTTAAACATAGCTTCGCTGGTCTGGTAAAAGCATGCGCAATGAGTAACATCGAAAATTCTTCAAGAAAATGGCATTATCATGTCACTGGCGTTCTAAAAAGCCAATAAATTGATTTTTAATTTTATTAAAAATTATTTTCATAAAATTCAATAAAAGTTTTTATTATGAATAATTTCAAATTCAAAATAAAACAATAGAAAAGTTTCAATTTGTTTTAAAAATATTATATTTAAAATAAAATGAAAAACAAAACTATTTCAATTGATGCTCTTTCGAGCCAATTAGATCAGCTGGAGAAACATTTCGATTTTCAGCAATCGAGTAGTAAAAGATTGATGGATCTTCTCAAATCCCAAAATGTCTTCTCTGAAGCAATTATGGATTTTATTTCAAAAACCTCATTATCATCTAAAGAAATTTCCGATCTAATGAATCAGAAGAATGAGAAGAAATTAGATGGCAGTAAACATGTTCCTTCCACTTTTAAAGACTCAATATCTAGAGGACTAATGAATTTATACTACAAGAAATTCATAGATCAGACGTTAGTTTTTGTAATGTTGTAAATAAGCTAGATTTAGTTATATCTTTTTTAACTCAAAATTTAAACTCTAATGTTAATTCTAACTTGAATTTAGGTAATAAAAAAGTTAATGTAGAGGATAGTAACTTTAATTTAAATAATAAATTAGAAATCACTAAAACATTAAGCTTGATTGGTAATGCTGGTTTGAATTTAAATAATGATTAAGTTATTTTAGAAAATGATTTATTTATCTGTTATTTTCAGTACAATTAACTGATTGTGAAATTAATAATGTAATTTGTAATAAATCAATTTTAGGGCAAGTTTATTTAGATAATGTAAAATTACAACATAATGAAATTTCTAATTTACAGTTAGTTTCTAAAACATCGCCTAATTTAAATACTTGCAAAAAATTAGACAATTCTTCCAATAAATCTACTAAAAATAAAGTATTTAGAAGTAAAATTTCGAATATAACTTCTAAAAATGAATTAAAAAATAATTAGAAATCGTTTAAGGATTTATGTAAAAAGGAGCAACAGACTTTATTTAAGATGTTCCCAAACTTAATTACTTAATTTAAAACTTAATTTAAATTAAAGAATCGACAGATAAATCTAAAAATTTAAATAAGAAACTTTCTTTTATAACTAAATTAATAAATCCATTAGAAATTGATGGATTTGAATATTTTTTATGAAAATGACTGCTGTATATATAGTGTTTTCATGCTATTTTTCCGGGGGTTTTATTGCTTTTATTTGATTTTAAATATTTTGATTTTTCTCCTTATTCTTCTCTATTTTTTAATATATTTTTTTCTCAATATTTTGTAAATTTAAATTTTTTTATTATTTAACCATTCTCTTTGATTGATTCTCTTTATACCCTTTGATATTTAAATTTTTGGTCGCCACTTCCGCCTTTGTATTTTCTAAACCTTTTTTTGCAAGGTTTTGGCGGTTTTATTTCAATGATTTTAATTAATATTTGTTTTATTTAATTTTGTTATGTTTTTATTTTGTTTTATTTAATGTTTTATTTTATTTTTGATTTTCTGCTTGCGCTGTGTGCTTATATTACAGCATCCATTTTGACAATTTCCATACGACATTAATTATTTTGTTTTAATTTACACAATTTTCTCCTTTTATTAAAATTATGGCTTTAAGCCCAACAGTTTCCATGGCTTGAATTGACTGAAAAATTCATATAGATAAATAAATACACTTCTAAAATCATGTGATGACGTTCCATTAAAATCTATATGGTTTGGGTTAGGGCTCATTTGGTGAAATTAACTGCCTTACTTATCTCTATGCTACTATTGCCACCATCGATTCTATTCCTTTTGTGTCCTAGTTAGTACTGTAGATTATCATTACATAAGCGCAACAAAAGACATGAATGTATGTGTATACATATTCTTAAAATAACCATATCATATTATAACTATATTACAAAATAAATTGTCTGATTTTCCCGCTTACTTTGCTAGTATTTTTGTGCCTTGGGACGGCCATAATCTGTGCGGTGTTTCCGATCCTGTGGGTTATTTCTACCATTCTGCACTTCGGTTACCTCCCTCAATTTCGTTATGTTCAAAGAGTCAGTCTTGCCTGGGGTTTTCATACTATATAATAGTCGAATTTTCGGACTATCTCGGCATTTATATATGATAGGTTAAAGTTGGTAAGTCAGAGCTGAATCTAGTGGCAGTTCTGTCTCAGTCATTAATGGCTTTTAACGGGTTATAATTTAGAATTGTTAATTTATGATACATAATTATTCTTGTAGAGTTTTTTCAGAAGAGAATTTGGGTAATTTGTATTTTTTCACTGAATTGAAAGGTAAAATCCAGTGCCTTATATGTCAGAAGTCTATCACAGTGTTAAAAGAGTAAAATGACCCTTGGGGGTATGGTTTTACTCACACACGGCCCACATTAGACTTTGAGTTTGAGACCCCTGTCCTAGATTAAGTTTAAGGATTTTGTTCGGAATTCTGTTTTTACTCAATGATTAATTTTATATACAAATTAGCGTTGCACCGATTTTGCAAAATTCCTCTGCCCTTTCATTGAGTTTGATCTTAGGGTTAGCTTGTAATAATATTATAAGGTAAGAGGGCTCACTGGGCTACTCGGTGTGATTAAATTTTAGCCGAGATGTAAGTGGTGATTTTAGTCGATTTTTCGGAAAAGAGAGAAAAGGAGCAGCCAAAAGACTACACCTCGATCAATTCAACGCCCTTAAAGGGTTTCATAATTTACGTTTGGATCCGTCGTTACTCATGAATAGACCTTCACGGGAATAGATTATAGACGGAGAAACTGCACTTACTCAATCTATTAGTCTGTAAAATTTTTAGCTGTCTTGTGGTATGTTCGGCTAGAGGGCAGGAAAAGTTTCGACACGTAAAAAAGATTCATTCATCATAATAGCATATAATTATGTTTTCATAAATATATTCGTTACAATTGATTCTACATAATCTCACCTCACTTCTATATGACATGCTCAAGTAGGGACTTACTTGAATTTTAGTTGAGGGCGTGTCGTAGCAAGCTGATTTCTAAAATTCCTTGAACGTTTCACTCCGAATAGATATTTTACAATGCAAAGATATATTTTCCTAAAGAAAAGCAATTTATAACTTTTCACCAGAAAAACGATTTTATCAAGGAAAAAGTAATTAAAGCACTGTAAAATGAATCTTTGACCCTAACCATAAGTGTTCTTTTGATGCGTTAAAAACTTGATCTTGAATTTATTTGTATTATCAAAATCTAATTTTATTATTTTCTTGAATTAAATGGACAAACCATTTCTATAATTTTTAATTAATATTTTACACTAAAAATATTCTATTTTACATCATTTTATTCAATAATTTCCTAGTTTTATAAATTTTCTATTTTTCGGTCAAATTTTCATGTTACTATGTAATTTTTTAAGTAAATTTCTTGTGGTTCTTGGTTCATATTTTGTATATCTTTGTGTATATTTTAATTCACTTTTATGTTTTTGATTTTGTATTTAATTATATTTTCTGTCATATGCTAGAGTGTTTAGTTGATGTATATAGGTTTGATTTTAATCTGCATTGCTGTGTTTGCTTTTTCTTTCGATTCATTTAAATAAAACTTAGGGCCAACACCTAGTTGTCAAAATTTCATGATTCTTTTTTAATAAAATTTTTTTTACATCTTAAGCTTAATTCTCATAGTTATTTTTTAAAAATATAACTGTTTTTAATGAATTCGGAGCTAATTTGATGGAATTGGCTGATTTTGTTAGCTTTATAGTTTTTCAATTCTTTTTTAATGTTTTTATATTTTTTTTACATTTTTTTGTATTTTTCCTACTTTTTTTATAATTTTTGTTTTATTTAACGCCAAATAGATGATATTTGGTAATTTTTAGTCCATTTAAAATTTTCGCTCTAAATGTTATCGGATGTCGTACTAGATAAACAAAAGTTTTCGAAACTTAGTTTTTGGCCAACAGTATTAAAGCCATTAAAGAGTGTTAGTGTTGAAAGCAAAGATAGCAAATGAGTGTGAATAATATAATGCTGTCACAATTATCCAATTATATATTTAATTAATTTCTAATTAAAAATTCATGAAAATATGATTATAAAATAAATTACTTAAAAATAATTTTGTTTTAATATGTTAAATGCTAATAATAGTAAAATTATTATTTTTAATATTTTATAGTTCAATTTATCGAATAACAATTTAATTTGCTTATTGTTAAAAATCTACATAAACACATTAGTAATACTTGAATGTCTATTTAAATTAATTTTGAAATAATTATTTTGTTTTTGTATGTTAGTAAATTGTTATTTTACTATACTGAATGGCTGATAATTTTTTGCACAATATTTATTTTATTTTAAATAAAATTTTATTGAAAATATTTTAGATAATATATATTTTGATAATATGGTCTTTATTTTTGGATTAAGCAAGTAATAATAAGGGTTTTACTCATTCCAAACTTAACAATTATTCTAAGAAATTTGTAAGACCAATAAACTATAAGAATGAATAATGAACGCAGAAATAACAATGTCAACCCCCCGTCTCGAACTCGTGAAGTCAACATCAATGAATGTGCAAATAAAAAACACAGGAATTCACAATTGGAATGGGAAAATTGTTTTATTCACGAATTCCAAAGAAATAAAAGAGAATGTTGTGCAAGAATTAGAAACAAATATGAGAATCAAATTTTAAAAATCAAAGAAGATGTCAAACAATTTGTATTTGACTATGATTTAAAATTGGAATTTAATAAACTAAAATACAAATGCATACAGAATGAAAATAATAAGTTTACGGCACAAATTGAGCAATTGGAATCAGCATTAAAGGAATCTGACAGAAAACTGTTAAGTTTGCGAAGAGATTTTGAAGATTGCAAAGAGAAATTGAAGCATTCACAGAAGAGAAATTCACAATTGCGGAATGAAAATGAGACAGTTAAAACAAAATCTCATCAATTTGAAGAAATCGCAAAAGATTGCCAATTGAAAATGGAGAAGTTAAATAGTTCTAATGAGAAGCTGAAATTGGAATTGAGTCATTCGGAAAACAAATGCACAAACTTACTTAGTGAAAATAATCAATATTTGTCAGAGATTGATCGATTGAAATTGAAGATAAAAGAAATTGATGAGGAAAATAAAAATTTTCAAAACATGAATGAGGTAAACCAAAAATTGCAAGAGAAATATGATAAATTGTTGGCGGAGATGAAAAAAATTCAATATAAAGATAAAAAACATTTGAAATTCAGAAAATTAGGTAAAGTATTATTTTTTTGATTAAATTGATATGAAATACAGAAATAAGACATTTGCCGAGAAAAGCCACAGTGAAAATTAATTTGAATTATTTTACAAAATAATCCCCATTTCGGTCCACATATATTTTTTACTTTTCATTTAATTTTTTTGGAATGTTGACTAAGTTTCATTCCATTTACTTCTTTATGTGACGAATGATTATAATTAAAACTAATCTTTGGCAGTAATTCAATTTTGTAGGCAGTTCTGTTGGAATCAGCGACGCTAGGAACCCACCATTTTGTTTATAAATTAATTTTCGTATCAGACGTCGAATTTTAATGAAAATAATTTTAATACATGTCTTTTTATATTTAGTAAAATGTACATTACCACGAACTACATATTCAAGGAGTTCAAGTAACCAATGAAGGAAACCTTGTAAAAGTTTCATTCTTTTCATATGTGGTACCTTTCATAATTACTTTAATTCTCATCAACTTGTATTATTTATAATTTCTGATTTTTCTTTACTTTTCCTTTTGGATTCTAACTACACTTTGTGCGTTTATTAACTTTTTCACCAATTGCATTTTTGACAACTTTCTTTTATGACATGATTAGTTTAATGTAAGTCAAAGAATAAATATTCGAAAATACTTCTTGTTTTCCCGCTCACAATTGGCCTTACAACTGGACATACAACATCATTTCTTAATTTCATATTAATTAATTTGTTTAAAGTTTTGATTTCATAAAAATGTTGAGAAACATTAATTATAGATAATTAGTTGGTGTAATTAAGTTTCCTACTGGCAGTTAATAGCATTTAAAAAGTATCTAATATTATTTTTCAAAACAGGAAAATATAGGATAAAAGTGCAAGAATCCATTAAATCAAGGTGATATCAAGTACAAGATTCAAGTTGTGTAAATTCGACTACTCACATTAACTAATGATATGAGAATTTCTATTGACTTGAACATGTTGAAGAAAACTAATTGTATCAATGGATTATTCACAGCTCTGATATACGTTAAGTACAACCCATTGTGCTCATGTGTTTTCAAGCGGAAAAGTTACAATATTTGTCAGTAAACATTAGATAACTATGATTTCAACAAATAAATAATTATAACAAATCAATGATTAGCAATCCAATGACAGATAATCAACTCACAGTTTCTATTTTTTGATGTTTGAACGAAAAATGTGGAGCTTGAGCAATGTATATACTTTTCACAACTTCTAGGTTGGGAGTTATTTATTGTTATACCAAAATTTTCATAAAACAAACTAAACAAAAATTTTCATTCTGAAGTCAATGGAATAATAGTAACATTGTCTATATAAATGTAAAATTTTAAAGCAATTATTTAAAATAAACCTAAATCTGACAGAAAACTAAAAATGTCTAAAATATTCCTTTGAAAATCTAAAGGAAATCAATATAAAAAATTTTAAAAAATTTGCTTTAAAATTTGATTCATTTTTATTTAAAATAAAGTCAATTCGCAATTTATTGTAAAATTGAAAACCTTTTACAATTTCTTATTCGACGATATCTACAGTTATGACAGTAGATACCCGGAGATACAGTTATATCTCCGCCAAGTCCATATGTCAAAGCAATGATTTTAACTGATAATGTTGATGTCTGAATAGTTGGACTGGACGCAACTCATCGGGCCAAGCTGCTTTCATAAAGGTATTCTTTCAGAAGCAAACATAATATGCTGTTAATGACTCGTTTTCTAGTTTATCCATTATAAATTGATAAGTGCGATTAATTTAACATTATTTTAAAGTAGAAATTATGCCTTTTCCTAATTACTGAATAATGTTCGCTGTAATATCACCAATGTCAATTGTCATCAAAAATGAAACTATATTCGTTGATTTTATCATATTTTTTTAAATCTCGTGCATCTAATTTAAACAAGAAAACTGCTGATTTTATTCAAAATCACGTCAAAAAGCATTTTAGTTACAGTTCATAACTAGCTTCAATAAATCATGTTTTTTATTATAATATTTATTCAATAATTTTATTGCAGTTCCACCAATTGGCTTCAATAACCCAATAGGCTACGTAATGCTATTATTATTATTTATATTTTAATGCACATATTTCATGTAGTGCTACCTAAATTGTGTAATTCAAGTTCTTGCTTCATGCGACGACTTTAAAAAAGACATTGAAAAAAGCGACTGTAGTGAATGTTTTGATGGGAGTGATGATTCAATTTTTGTCAAAGGCAAGATCAGTTTTTAATTCTATAATGATATTTTTCATATCGCCTTTGCAGATTAGTAAATCTAGATCAACCAATAATTGACTTTTTATTTGAGCATCTCACTAATTTTCACTCAACTTCATAAGTTATTATTACTTTTAGGCACGATTTTATCACGCAATTTTCATTTCACTTCGTGAGAAAAATTATTTAAATTATAACATTTAAATTTTAAAATCTAAAAAACGTTAATTTATTTTAATTTAAGGTTGTTTGATGAGAGCCATTCGCTCGAAACTAATATACTATTGGAAAATGTACGGGATATCACTTAATGTATCGTTGATTTAATTACATTGTAATTTTTTCGAATATTTATGAATTTTAATACTTTATTTTCATTTGAAAATGTAAGTACAGAATTGAAATTAAAGACTACCGAAAATTTGCTTAAAAACTTTACTTTTATGAAACATATTTTATACTTGAACTTAGTTAAGGACTCGAATTTCAATATCAGGCGAAATTGAATACAATTCGATGCTTTGTTAAAGTATCTAGAAGTTATTAAAGTCTAAAGCTTATGCAATATGTAAAATAATATAGAAAATATACATGTAGGAATCTCCTTTATTCGACATGTTAAGAGTTAAATTCCTGGTTTTACGATGCATTCCCACTATTCTCATTGAAAAAACTCAAATAATCGGTGAATAAGTTTACAGAGTGCTCTTTATACCATAAGAAATTGTGAATATTGATATTTGAGTGTAAATATTGTGTGGTGTAAAGTTCCATTTCTGTATATAGTTAGGGGCACTTTTATATTTTCTGACTGTAATTCGAATGCCTTGAGTTCTTTTGCACTATTATATAATGAAAATATTGGTAAGTACAAAATTTTGCAAGTACCCATTTTGTATTACCCCACTATAATGTAAAGGTCTGATATTTTCGAAAGGTTTTTCTACTGAAAGAGATTTTTATAATGGTGCGAAATTAAAAATTTTCTGAGAAATTATTCTTTGTGATGTTTGAAAATTTCTTTTTCCAAAAATTATTATACTCATAAATTCGAATAATATTGTTGGCATGACTCTTTCGAATCTCCAACGGAAATTTGACTAATTACAGTTTTTTGATTTAGACTATACTAATTTATATTTATATAAAATCTTCTTTAAAGTATAACAAATATTTTTACATGTTAGAATATATTTACAGCTACCAGTGGCGTAACAACGGCTTGGCATTGGGACAGTTGCTAAGGGCGCCGGCCCGTACCAATTCAAAAGAGCAACGTTAAATCTTTAATTTTTTAATTTTTATTTAAATAGATATTTCACTTTTATCCTCGATAACAAAAAAGCTAATAATTAATTATATTTAAATATATATCATTTAAACAATTATAATATTTTTTATTATGTTTGTTGCCTTTGTGGGGCTTCTTATCATACAAACTTCAATATGATTTAAAAAAAAGAATCCACTTGCTCGATATATTCTGTGTTGTGCACATAGTTTTAATTTGGTAGGTGTGCACGCGGCCAGCATTGATGCAGATGTTGTTACATTTTTCTGAACTATATAGGCATTATACAATTATGAGTTAGTGAGTATGACACATTGAGGGTTTTGTTTTAATTGATAATACATGATACTTCAAGTATTTCTGTAGTCTGTGTTAACGCAATAAAATCCAGTTTTATCCACCAATTTATTTAGTATTATTTAATAAATAATAAACTGTAAATTAGTATTGTTCCTGTCTTATGCCTTTATGATATCCACGTTGTATGACTGTCACTGTCAGACTACGTAATTATTGTCATAAATAAAAGAGAAATTCAATTATTTTCTAACAATTGAAGAAGTCGCAAAGATGAAATTTGTCAGACTACGTAATTATTGTCATAAATAAAAGAGAAATTCAATTATTTTCTAACAATTGAAGAAGTCGCAAAGATGAAATTTGTCAAGAGCGCCAAAAAAATCTCCATCTCAAAAATGTTTTTGCAGCAATTTTTCAAAAATTTCAAATCCTCACATTCTAGTGCAATAAAACAAAATGTGCATTTTGCCAATGTTTCGCACTCTGAAATCAATATTTCCATTTTCTTATAGTGCAATAAGCACTTTGTGATTTAGTGTGCCCTGACTATAGTAATTTGACGTAAATTGCATCTCATTATAGTCAGAAATTGCACTTTGGAAGTTGCATTGCAAAGTTTTAAAATAAAAGACCAATATTTCAATTAAGGTGTACTGACTATTGTTATAAAAATATTAATATTGACAATCTCTAACTTTTTCCAAAAGAAATGATCAAGACCATTGCACTGTAGTTTGATAAAACAAAAAAGAACTTTGGATATTTTATTCCACTTAAGAATCAATATTTTAATAATATAAAAAGCACATCGTCACTTAAAGTTTCTTTATTATAGTCAGCAAATAAAATACAACCTCTCACTATAGTCAGAAATTGCACTTTATACTTTTAAAAGTTTTTCCTGCCAAAAAATTAAAATCATGCTGCTGCACCTACAAAAAAATATTTTTCTGTGGAAGAGGAAAGAGAGTGGTTCCGGATACTCACGTGTACCTATTTATTTAATTTATGAGATCGAATTAAATTGTTGTAAATATGATTTCTGTTTATCCAACCGTCTCGTAATTGGTTTAATTATTTTCATATTTTTGGCAGGATTAATTTGTTTGCTTCGTGCATTGGGAAATTCAGACGTCGATTCACTTAAAGAATCTTTGAATATTATTCAACAATATATCACTGAGTCCTCTTTCGGGTAATATATTGTTTCATCTTAATAATACAATGTGTAAAATAGTTGTAAAGAGCTTCTTAATTTATCCACATAGAGTTGTTTTCAAAGTTTTTATAGGCAACAAGAAACAATAATAATGTGTGCTATGCCACCATTTGACATTACTACACAATTTGTAGTAATGTCAAAATCGTGGCGAGGCAAAATGATAGCGGGCAAATTCTTACTTAAAAATTGGAATGCGGACATAATGGTATTGGACAAAATGATACGAAACAAAAATGGTATAACTCAGTTGTCCGTAACGAAATTAACTCAAAAACTACAACAGGAGCAATATTCTGCTCAACTTCATCGTCGTCAATTTGAGCTAAGTGTAATAATCGGAAAGTAGAAGAAAAAATACGTCCGCATAAATGAAGGATTTAACACGATGGCAGTCGATTATTACAACCGAAATCCGGTTGTATATTTGGGAGATATTGCGCGTATTCTCAATATAAATGTCTGACAACAACTTTATTGCTAAAAGGTATAAAAATAAACGAAATATTATAACCGAATAGGTCTATAGTCTTAGATGTTTGACGATGTGTTGAAGCAGAAAAAAAGACATCCAATGTTCCAAAATATGTTACTTCACTAGAATTTTCCCAGCACTCCTATTAACTTTGATTTTCGTACAAGCCACAAAAGCAGCTTTTGGTTGGATATCTGAGATACGCTTTCTACCCCAGTATTAATTCTAGTCATAGTCATTGCATACCGAATGCTTGATATTTACAATCTTTCCTTGACACTCTTGTTTCCTTCACGAATATCAATATAACACGGAACTGAAGACATCTGGCCAATATTGGATAGATCCGGCGTGCAATCGAAAATAATTGTAAAATAGTTCGCATTCGTGATGTCATCAACAGTTGATGATTGGACGCTGCTTCCATGGAGCGAAATAAGTTCTTTCTGGGTATCAAGTGTTAGGTATGACACAGTTTTTGTTCCAGTCGCAAACTTTTGTAATGTGCTCTCTTAAACATGTATCATTATTTCCCACTAGTTTCATTAATTTGATAAAACTATTAGAATTAATATCAAATTCTTCTGATAATTGCTCTCGATGTCCTCTAAGGAAATTTTGTTTAGATAAAAATAAAAATACAAATAAAAATCTAAATTCTTTTTAAAACATTTTCCAAGTGGCAGGATTTTTAGTAAAATTTCACCATCATTCGTTCCATTGTAAACTGCCAGATTTTTCCAATCGTCAAATGCCACCACCTGGGAATGTTTTATGATCAACGAACTTTGGATTGAGTTTTCTCCAAACTTTAAAACCTTCAAAGGTTACAAAACCAAAAAATGCATTTCTTGAAGGAGAAAAATCCATGATCGTAAAATGTTCTCATTGTTTGGCATTTTTTTGATAAGCCACTTTGTTTTCATTGACCTTGATTTGTGTGTGTTTTTATATGTTCTAGGAGTTTGTTTTATTTTACTTTTCTAGAGTTACTTTCTGATTTATCATCGACTCTTACAATAACGTCTTCAAGATTATTATGGTTTATCCTTTTTATGTACCCATTTCAGCTACCATGTATGTAATGTACATAGCCGTTGAAAATCAAAGAACCAATGAGCTAAATTGCTAAAATTTCTTATGATATTTTCACTTTTCGGTTTCTGACTGTCGTTGGAAGGTCTTAAGTCTATTTCTTTCTATATTGTTGTCTATGATTATCTATTCCCATGATTTCTATTTCAATTGGTTCACTTTTTTGTTATTTATTAATATCTCTTTCAAAATTTTGACTACGCAAATACCCTTATTCCTCAGATTTGGTGAAGTATTTTAATTACTTCAGAGAATTTGCACAGCGTTTCGCCCTTATTTTTTTGGAAAATTTCGTATTTTATTTGTATAATCATTATAATAACTGCATTATGTTCCAATTCGACCTCTTAACTCTCTCTTTGGATTATTCAATAACTAAATCATGTATATGTAGTTAGCATTATCTTTGTAAATTCGTTGGCCACTTTGTAAATTGTTAATTAAAAATAATTTCATTTTAAAACCGAAAATGTCGCCTTGAGTGCTAGTGCAGCCTGGGGTGGTTCGCTGTCTCTAATCCCTCACTACGATACTGATATGGCATGATGGGGTTTCTGAATAACTTCACAGTGATTGTTATCATGGTTATAGATGAATTGTTGATTATTTTTGTTGACATTTGAATAAAATTATATTTTATAAAATTTAGTCTAAACCATATTAAGAACTGTTTGGCCTCCTATGTGATTCTCACTCACAATTTGAGAAGTTCTGGCTTGTAGGCAAATTTAGAAATTATCATACTAACCCTGGTTCACCTTCAAATTCGTAGTAATTAATGTATGCATAAATGATACAGTAAAAATAACATGTTTTCACAATATTAATTAGAAGTTTTCTTTATTTATTTATTCAATTCCTTATTTATTTTTGGCATTTTTTTGCATTTTTCAATTTTTTAAAAGTTTTGTATGTTTAAAAATGCTTTCATTTCTCAGTGATGATGTGTATAAGTGCTTCATGAATATCCTCAGCAGAGTAAGTAAAGTTATAAAAACGAACATTCAAAGGCCAAAGTAAATTATTGTAATAATAAAAATTATTATCTCCTGTTGTAGTACGTATAGCAGCTTTCCAGTAACTGTTAAAGAAAAAGCTCAGAAAAATTTCGAAAAATTCAAAAATAAAAATCCAGGACTTGTCTTTGGTAAGAAATTTATTTGATTATTAAAAGTACTTTTTTTATTTTTATGAATATATTTTAATATCATTTAACAGTGGATTATTTTCAAGTAAGAAGATTGTAATTTTTATTATTTGGAGCAGTTGTTTGGAATCAACACAGTTATCAAATTACATTTTTGCGCTCAATGTAATAAATCATCAATAACTACAATTTTAATCGATAACATGATATTTTTATTTCAATTTTAATTGAAAATTAAATTAATTTCATAAACATATTAAGTTTCAATATTATCATGTGAGATAAATAAGTATATATTTTATAAATACTTTAGTGAGTATAGCTTATTCTCACTAGTGTCATACTCATTGAAAAGTCAGCGAATCAGCCCAGGTCATATTAAAGTACCAATTTCTTTTAGACTTTTTTTAGATTTTGCTTTTATTAGTTCCGTATCTATTTGATCCTTACTACCATTTTTTTTATCTTTACTGATCCGATAGATAATTTAATGTTTACTTTAATTAAATAAATGTTGATCCTGCCGTTAAATTTACTAATAATTAAGGACTCGGTTTCTATCGTATTCAGCTGAAGAAAAAGTAAAATGTAAATTTTACATTAAACACCATTTTAGTCAGTAAATGATCATCCAGCTATTGAACTGAATTGTGAGTGCACTTTGATGCACCAAAGCAATCAATAAAAACACTGCAAAGCGATAGATTTTAAATGCTTCTATAAAACCAACCTATAATTCATATAATTAGTCATATTTATAATATAGAATTTAAATTTATTGTTTGAGAATTATTTTTATTTCATTAGCTTCACTTTGTTTTATTTTTCTATTTTCTGACTCTTGATTTTGGCTGGAAATTTCGGTTAAATTATAATTTTGTCTTTAAAAATTGTAGAAAAATATTTTATTCAGTTTGAATTATAATTATTGTGTAAAATGTATAATATTGATATGTTATTGCAATAAGGATTTTGTGTTGGGAAATTCTGTCGGGAAATCTAAATATTAACATTTGATTGAAATTCTACATTTTTTGGTTATATTTGATCTGTTTTCAAAAACCAATGTATCTGTATTTTTAGCTGTCTTTTAATTTTTTTAATTTTTAATCTTTCTGATATTTTATATACTTTGATTTGATTTTAGATAATTTTTATGGCCAGTTGACATTCCAAATGACTTGTGATATTTGCGCTGAAATTTGCAATGAGTCCTTCCAAGTGATGAAATCGTTGACGTTGGCAGTTCCTGTAAGATTATTTGTACAAGTTTTCCTATATTTCAGCAATATATAAATGATCGAAAATATTTTTGATCAATGCTAGAAATATATATTTTGTGCGAGAATTCAAGAGCTGAATGTGAAACGTTTGTCAATGCTGGTGTGTAAATTTTTCGTGAGTTGTGCGATGCATCTTGTTGTATTGGTTATTTGTGTGCCCTTATAAATTATGTAAGAACAAATGTTGCAGAAAATGAAACAAGATAAGAGAAGGATTCGTAAAAATGATGAATTCAGTCATAAATTTACGAATAAGACATAATCACTATAATTTACTTGAAAATAATAATAATTAATATTTTTTTAGGATATAATAATGATGGACAAACGCGGCTCGAGAGCTGCATGCGGCACTTCACTGAGTCAAGTGCTGCTGTCATTATTGTTTTAAGCTCTATTCCTTAAAGTCAAAATATCTTTCACAGTTAAACAATCAACATCTTACAGAATTTCTGCGTATATGCTTAAAGAATTTATATACCACAATATCTTCAAGTAAGTAATACTTACTAAGTATTAATTTATTAATTACTATATTTTATTTTAGTCTGAATATGAACAGCAAAAAATCAGAAGTATGGAAAATATTTCAAAAAGAAACCGACAATACTGCAAAATGCACTATGTGCAATTCAGTTTTAAAATGTGCAGGTGGGAACACATCAAATTTGGCGAATCATCTTCGTGCAAAACATGATATCGATGTTTAGAAAAATGAAAAACCTCCAGAGAAAAGAGCAAAAGCAACTTCAAATATGCTTAATTTCATCAAAAGAGAATCTGTGGGGGAAATATTGGCCAAATGCGCAGCGTATGACGGGTTTTCTATTCATGCTATGACACATTCCAGCCCTATTAGAGAATTTATTACAACACGTAGCTATGTAATGCCTAGGAGCGAAAGTACAATTAAAAAATTAATCGTAGATTTTGCTAATGAGAAAAAGCTACAATTTAAGGACAAGTTAACAAAAATGGCTAAATCTGGTATGTGTTTCTCAATAACAACGGATGAATGGACTAGCTGTAGTGAAAAATGTATTTAAATGTGACATTACATTCTCAGGAGGATAGTTATAAATTAGGCCTTATTGCCATAGAGGGTCCATGAGATGCCTACCAGATTCACTCATTAGTTGAACAAAAATTGATGGATTATGGTATTAAACTTCGTAATATTTTGGCATCAGCATAAGATGGGGCGAGTGTTATGAAGAAATACGCACAATTAAATAAAATTGAAAATCAATTTTGCATCAACCATGCTATTCATTTGGCTGTTGTAGAAACTTTTTACAACAAAAATAATGTAATTGATGAAATTTCAGATTCTGAAAATACTGATGGCGATGAAGATGAAAATCAATTTAATTCTTTTGCTGGCGATCATAATTTAAATATAGATAATGATATCGATAATACTGAATACACATACAGTTTAGATGATGCAAACATTAATGAAATACTGCAAAACTTCCGAAAGACAGTCAAAATTTTTAGAAAATCGCCAGTAAGAAACGACATATTGCAACGATATGTTGAAGATAAAGAGGGTAAAAAACTTTAACTTATATTGGACTGTAGAACCAGGTGGAACTCCCTTATACCTATGATGGAGAGATTGGTTCTACTTCAAGTTTGCATAAAACATGCATTGGAAGAAATAGGGCGTGACGATTTATACAATGAAAAAGACTTTAATATTTTAGCAAATTTAATTGAAATATTAAAGCCGACAGAATTGGTAAAAGAACTAAGCAAACATACTTCAACCTTACTCACTGCGGAAGGAGTATTGACATTTTTATTTACTCAAATGAAACAAAACAACACTGCATTGGGGAAAAAATTTTATAATTCTTTGAAAATAAGAATTTCAGAAAGGCGAAATAAAGAATTAATAACTTTGTATAAATTCTTACAAAGTGGAAATTTTCCACAACCAGAATTGATGGAACTTCCGTATTCGCCTAAGGCGCCGACTTTGTCCCTAGCAACGATGTTAGCTGCAAGATTATTTGGTGAGCCTAATCCACCATTTGCTGAAGAGAATATCGAGGAAAGTGAAGTTGAACCAATAGCATCTGGATCGGCTACTTTAGTACAACGATTGAATCAATTTCTGCAGTCTTGCAGGATTCAAAGGAATGTGCCAATGATGGCAGTTTTGAGTTATCCTTCCAAAAAGAGTTGAAAATGTTTGGTGTTACTAAGCAAAATCGAAAACGGTCCAAAACTTATTCAATGCTCTGGCATCGATTCAACCCACATCAACAGACAGTGAAATTTGAAATTTGAGCTTTTTGACGCATTAATTTTACTAAAATATTATTTTATTAAAAAACTAAATCCATAATTATAAATTATATTACTTTTCTTTTTTCTATTTTTGATGTATAATTAAATAATGAAGTTATGTCAATTTTCAATTTTTTTTATATAATTCTTAAATAAAAATAATTATTTAAAAATAATGTTGCTTAATTTTGAATATTGTTTGTATTTTTGTTTATTTTCCTTGATTTACAGCTCCAAATGTATGTTTTATTGTATATTTAAAGGAACTTTTTTATATTTAAAAAAACCGGGGGTTTGAAATTCTTCGGTTTTTTGGATGCAATAGTTTGGACTAATTTTACACTAAATTTTAAAAACTTGACCAAAGATTGTTCTTAGATTTTATTAGTAAAATATATATTTTAATTATATAGATTTCTTTTATATTTGATTATTATTCTATTTGAATTTTATTACTAAAATTTTGAAATAATTATTTTATTTTTCATAGTGGTATTTTTATGTTTATATGTTATAATGATAGTGTTTCCATGTTTTTATATTGTAACTTGTGAAAATATGCAATTATAATAAATAAAAAGTTTAGATTGTGTATGGCTCTATAGAATATTCTAAACCGGATTGCGGCTTCCTTAGACTTAGTGTGTGCCCATGATATATCACATAAATTTATATTAAAAATTAAATTTCAAGCCAAAAATTATTTGAAAAAATTCTACAGGAAATTCCTTTTGTAATAGGCAAAATCTCAAAGTGTGAGTTGCAGACTGAGATTGTGTTGGTTAAGGAAACTTTTTGATATATATAATTAAGGAAGAAGTGAACAATGGAAATTTTAGAAATTAGCATAAAACTGCTCATTTTACTCGGTTACTTCGTTGGTACTAATAGTTTTGTAGAACTAAATAAATAACTTAAATAATATAAAACAGAAAATACATCTGTTTGTCTGATTGTCAGTTTTCCCACAAATTAGTGTTCACTATAAGAAATTAATCTTAGAAAAAGCGCACGTAACAACTTAAAACAACAACAAAAATTATGAGCACCGACGTAAATTAAGTGAATAAAATTGAGAAGATATTTTAAGCACTTTATCAGATTCCACATTTCCATGATAACGAGCATAGCAAAGAGGAGCAATGTAAATTATAATTTTTTAATAAATTTCCGTTTTTCACTTTTTTGAAATGTGTTAAATGATGATAGATTACCGGATATTATGGAAAATATATAAAGAAAAGCACCGAAAAATGTAATTTATAATGGAAATAATAATTTCAAAATTAAATATTTTTTGGTATTCAAAAATTGATTAAAAAGATTGTGTGAAAACACGTATTGTAAGAAAATTATTACAATCACATCAAAAAATTCTTAAAATTATAATTAAATGAAAAACTTTTAAAATTTTTTTTAAAATCTGTATTTAAATAAAACTTATAAAAATTTATGGTTAATGACTTGAAATTCATAATAATTACAAAAGTCAAATTTAAATATAAACATAAAAAAATTAAAAATATTTATACAAATTTGTTGGGGTTGTCGGTGAATTCGAATAGAAGTTATTGTTAATCTGACTCCAAGCGTGCTTTTAACAACAGTAACGAACTCCAAACGATATAAACTTTATTGATTAATACTTTATCTCCACTTTAAAATGACACAACGAATTATCAATCGATTACACTTAGTGCTTATTGCGACCCTTCGGGAAGAATAGCACTTTTCGGATCAATTGGCTTTACAATCATCTGACTACTGTGGTGGGTTTCTGAGATCGGTAACTCTGATTTAGTTGCTTTGCTTTGCTTTGATCTTGCTTAATTTCTGTTTCAAATTTCTCTTTAATTCCTTTTTATCTTTCTTTGTCTTCTGTAATTCTTTGTCTCCTGCAAATTTCTTGTCTCTCACAATTTTTGTCTTTCGTAGATTTGATCTTTCGCAAGTTTTTTCTTAAATTTTTTGTGTGTCCCAATTTCAATTGCGCTTCCTTTTTATACTTCATCATTCAATAACACTTACTGATGTCGAATTGAATTTCTGATATCTTTTAACGCTAATTCCTTTTGGGCCTCCATTATTACTGACATCTGTCCAGATAACTAATTTTTTGGAGATGCCCTTTCACGGATTTTCAAACAATATTTCTTCCCTTATCTTGAAAGGGCTTTCGAGATAATTTGCGAATTTTGCTTTTGTTTTTGTTTTCCAAAATTTGCACTTGTTAATTATAAATGACCTTCTTTGATTTAATTGTCTGTTTTTATTGATTTTCTCTTATTCCTTTCTCGTTGTTCACATTTCTTCTTCATTCTCTTTTTATTAAGCTCCAGCACCACGTCTTACTCACTTCTCATTGTTTCCCCCAATCATTTTACATGTTCATTAATTATTTTATTCCATTTTTTAGGTATCCTCAACAAATTTTAAAAAATTCTAATTTATTGAAAGACTTTTGGTGGGTTACTGGGTTTCAAATCTTGCTTATCCTTCTAGTTGCCCTCGTAACGCCATACAAAATGATTCTGATCCACTTGGCACCCGTTGCTAAGCAACGTTGGTAATGTGTTCAAGTGGTGGATTGTCCGCAAAAATTGAGTATTATCGCTAGTACTGTAATTGCTCGGACAACCCTCGGGTTCACGAGCTGTCGATAGAAGACCTGTGCTCGCTTTTGATTCTTAGGTCCCATTATTCTCCTATCTCCTTCAAATGTTAACCTATACTCTCATATCATTCATTGTTATGTCTATTCTCATAGTCCTTCTTATCGTTGTCCATGTCGAAGATTATTCTTTGGCCTGTACACCCTTTGTTGTGTTAAATACACCCATATTATATCTTTCACCCTTATCCCTATTGTAACTACAATGTTCCCATCATTATTACCAGCATTATTATTGTTGCTATTATATATATTACCTTTATTAATTGTTACTACTATTACCTATATTATTATTTTTATTACTATAACTACTATTATATTTATTGTTATTACTACTATGATTATTACTACTATTATTATTATCATAATTATTATCATCATTACTACAAATACCATGATTATTATTATTATCATTATTATCATTATTATTATCATAATTATTATTATTATTATAATTAAAATTACTCTTATCATTATCGTTATTATTATTAAGATTTTGTAGGGATCCTTCCTTATTCCTCAGCATTAAAATTTTTTATTGATATACAACATTAGCTGTAGTCCATCTATATTTTTCGGTTTTCGATAAAGTATTTTTGTAAATTCGAAAATTTTAGCAGCGTTCCGCCCTTATTTTACGGTTCATCCCTATTCTACAGTTTTCGACAAAGTATTTTCATTGACTCGGAAAATTTGAGCAGCGTTCCGCCCTTATTTTACGCATTCCATTTTTACGTTACTATTTTTGTTAAGTATTTGAATTAGTTCGGAAAATTTGAGCAGCGTCCCGTCCATATTTTCCGCCTCAACTCAAATTAAATTTATTTAATTCTTATTAAAAACATTATTTTTCATGATTTTGGTCGTTCGGATTAATCTTTTTCCGATGGCTATTCATTTTAACTGTTGCAACGATTTCGCAATTTTCCCCGCTACCCATTCCCTCTTTTTGTCCTTAAGATCTATTTATGTTCATATTATAGTTAATGAGTGCCCACTGGACTACTCGGTGTTAGAGATTTTGAGCCGATTGTTGTTAAAAATTTATGTCAATTTTACAGGAAACGGATGGTGAAGGAGCAGCCAATAAACTACTCATTTACCCTCCAATTTCCCCTATGTACGGATAATATTGACGTTCCAACTCCTGCGTTCCGCACGCTGAGTCTTCACGGGTACATATCATTGGCGATCTTCCACGCACTTACACGAATCTGTACTATGTAGATTTTGCTTTCTTGCGTTATGTGTTGGCTGTGGGCCGGAAAAGGAATAACAAATAATATTTTACCATAGCATTTGGAATAAAAGTTTCGATGCACTAAGGCTGTAGATATAAAATATTTATTCAGCATATTACATCGGCTACATACATTTGAAATTCATTGTATCCATTCCATAAAATTTACTTCGAAAATCCCATAAATTTAATTCGATAAATCATCTACAAATTCAATTGGAAAAACAAAATTATCCATAAATTCAATTGAGAAATTACCCATAAATTTGATTCAAACAATCATCCATAAATTCAATTGGAAAAACAAAATTATCCATAAACAAAATCATCCATCAATTCGATCTGAAAAGTCATACATAAATTCAATTGAAAAAATTACCCATCAATTCTCTTCGAAAAAATCAACTAATAAATATTGCACCAGTTGAGAGTGATCGTGTTCAGGCAAAACACTTACCCGTGTTAATTGCCTGAATGCACGGCTCTCAACCAGCCATACAACCAGCTACACAGTTCTATAATGAAATTTTTTTCTCCGAAAAATAAGACTGAAATTTGTGAAAACACATCAGTATTTATACCTATTTTTCTCGCGTGTGAAATTTGATGCAGTAAAACAAAATTCGACCTTGTTATTTTCTAGTAAATTCTATTCGTTAATTTTATTATTTTTTGATTTATTTTTATAATTTTTTATTTAAGATTTTTATTGAATTATTACTAATTCAAATTTTCGATTTAAATTTCATTTTAATGAACTTTTATTAATTTTTTCAATTTCGTCGAATTTGTTGTGTTTTCTTGTTATATTTGTGTAGGTATCGTGCGAATCTTGGTGCATTTTGTTATTATTTTATTTTCATTTTTTATGTTTTTGATTTTATTTTTATTTATATTCTCTCAGATTTTAAAGTGTTTAATTGGTGTTGTATATTGTATTTTAAGTTATCTTGGTGCTGGGTTTTCGTGCTGTATTACTGATGCATTTAAACAATTCTCAAGGCTATTGGTGTGCTGGCCCAACACTTTTGACTTACCATCTGGTCATAATATGCCACCTTGATAAAGATAATTTATGAAATTTGATGTAAAGGTACCAAAAGGGAAATTTTTAAACTTTAATCTTAACTAAAAGAATCATAATAATAATTAATCATTCATTACTTTAATCATTTACTCAGAAATCGAAATCCAAAATAACTCTGGAAAGGTGCATTAATTTATTTTTCAGCGTTTCAAAAGTGAATGTACAGGAGCCTTTGGTAAGAATAAATTGAATTGTTTTTAGAAAAATTTTTTTTGATATTATTTTGAAAATTAATTATATATTTAATTTGATAAATTACTGGAAAAATTTACCATTCATGGACAATTAATTTTTACATAAAATAATTTTAGTTTGAATTAGGAGTTTTGGGGAAAAATAACAATATTTGCCAGGATTATAACTTGGTGATATAAAGCTACGATTCAAACATATGATAATATTTTACCATTTTTTTTGCATGGCCAATTTTCTAACTATAAATCTGAAATTTTGAGGATTTCAATGAAATTTATATTAATCCATCCAATCGTGATTGCCTCATTTTTCCGAAATTAATTTATTAAAATGGTTTCCTATTGATGGGAGGTTTAAGATAAAATCTTAATAAAACTGTCAAAACAATTTTTGCCTAAATTGAATTTATTGTTCTTTGTCCATCTGAGCATGATTCCTCATTTTAATTAGTCTAATTTTAATTAATTTTTGTTTTAATTTAAAAATATCCTTTAGAAATTTTTATTACAGAAATGTGGATGCCCAAAAGGTTCGCAGTCTTTGAAATCTACAACAAAGTTAATCCATGGGCCAAAATATTTATTTATATGTTAGCTTTAGTTTACTATTCTAAATATTTACATTCCTAAAAATATTTACTTTATCAATCATGAAAATATCATTGAAAATGAATTAAATGGACATTAAATATTAGGCTAAGAAATTATAATGAAATATTATTAATAATTATACTATTAATAATGTGATTGATTATTATTTATCAGTAAATTTTTGTTATCAAACATCAACATTTCGATATAAATATTTCAACGTAAACGGGAAACGGATAATTATGCTTTAATAATTTTTTACAAAGATTTTTTAAATGATCGAGTGCTCCCGTCAAAATTTTTTTGAGGATGCGCTTTACGTGACTGTTATAAAAGCAAATAATAAGTAGTGAAAGATTAGAAATGATTATTTGACATGTATATTTATATTTGAATGGATCTAGATCTCAACCGCGGATCATATACTGATAATGGTGCAAAAATTGACACATTTGTCACTTGTTCTAAGAAGAGTATTGAAATAAAAGGTAAAATAGAATTAAAATAAATATCTTTGGAAAGTTTTATGTAGATTCGACAAATAATGCCATCAAATACAAATTGATATCCGTAATTGATCACGTTGGCAATACGTTCTATGGCCATTATTATTGCAGGAGTAATTTTGAAGGATCTGATTGGTGGTTATTAAATGATGCGCAGTAATATTATTGTTGCGGTTATTTTATATTAATGCCCATTTAGCGTGGAGAAATGTCGCGATGATGAAGTCGTGACTAAAAATGCGATCGTTTTCCTTTTCAAAAGAGAAATTTATTCAGCTGTGATGTAATTTTAAATAAAGTTAATTAATTTATCATTTTCCCTAATGTATTTCTAGTTATTAAACTACTATCGTTTTCCTTTTCAAGAGAATTGAGTAGAGTTAGCAATTTGATCAATATTTGATACCGAATCGATAATTTTTAGATGATTTCGATCGGGTTTTCTGGAGGTCTTTCATCATTCATAATGTTGAATTTGCTGAATTCTGAACTTGAAGTCCTATATAGATTATAAGGCAAAATTGGTTCAAAAATTATTTAACAGCAAAATCGTTTTGCACAAAAATAAGCTTTTATAGTTACAAATATTTATAAAGATTTGCAATAATTTTTTTATTGATTCATGAACTTGAATTTAATATTATTACTAATTCGAAGATTTTTTAACACGTTGACGGACAGTAGGAACAAGCGAAGTTCGAAAATTGACACTATATGTTTTTGTGACTCCCTTCACAACCACGTGCATACTGAATCTGCAACTCGTATAACAGGTGAAATATGAACTTCAACCTAAAAAGATGTTTTCAAAACACGACACTATGCTTCTACGTATACGCCAGTAAGTGCACATTTGTGCTGCTATAGCCGTAGTGTCTAAAAACGATCGTTTCGTTTTGGACGGCTATAGCAGTCATGCCACATTGTGAACTTCGCTTTGACGGCTATAGCCGCAATTGTCCGTCAACGTGTTAATATCAATCATCATAAATAACTTAAGTGATGGGTGCCTATCAAATCTTGTAAACAATTATCAGAGACTGATGAAAAGGGTTACGAATAGTAACCTTGTCTGCGCTAACCATAAGTCAATTGGAACACCATGTGAATATACTGAGCACTTATATAGCACTTATATCAATTACAGAACACTAAATGTGAAACAGAAACCTCTCCAAGAGTATATATGATTTTATGTCACTGAAAAAGAGTACAGTAGTTTATTCTTATAACAAACCTACAACTCACTATTATATAGCTCCTCATTACGTAACATATAAATATGGAGTCTATCAGTTTATTAATTATTTATACAGAGACACACAAACATAATAATAATCGAACACAACCATCAAACATTCTAAATAACCTTTTATAATTTATAATCTATAATTTTGATATATTATTACATTATAGGTTATATTTTGATTAATTGTATAATATCCATTTATCATCCTTACTTAAATCACCTCCTTTTTCAAGAACTTGATCCATTATACGTTTCGAATAATTTTTTTCCGTATATGTCTTCCTTGAATATATTCTAAAATCGCATATGAACCTTAAGAACGGTCATCCATCTTTCTGTTGGTCTGTAGTGAGTATTATTAGATTTTAATCTTCTGTCCTTAATTACTATCACTTATCAACCCCAAAAAATATTCTCTTTAACCACTTGATATCAGTAGCTAAATAAAGTTGATTCTGAATCGAATAGGTGAATACCAAACCAAGCACAGCTCATCGAATGCCAACTGCTAAGAACTTGGCATATCAATGGGTCTATAAACTGCTGATAGAAAAGCTGGGTTTATACGTGTCTACTGTCTCGTATGTCGAGAACCTATTGATTTCTTTGTTCTCGATACTATGACCAAACCAATTAGCGTTTTTTGATACATTAGCTAGATTACAGTCGCACACCACAACGAACAGCTTACAAACAAATATTTAAATAAAAGAATAAATCAGACCCACAAAACCCCATAATAATATACACACAACATCAATGTTATCGTTGTAGTCAGATCACTGTTATTATTAACCATAAATTCCATACTACGAGCCATATTAATTTAATAAGTGTAGATCAAGACCCAATGTAATATTACAAAATGAACTGTGAGCTAAAACAATTCATATAGAAACATAATTATTTTCTACTGAAGATGACCAAGTCATAGAAATAAATACATCAATTTCAACATAGAAACCATTAAGGACAGATAAAATTGATCTCACTATCATAAGAGCACTTTCATCACTAAAACCTGGTTCAACCAATCACGAGTGCACACGCTTATTAGGACAATTAAAGTAAATGTCTGAAATAATTTGAATTACCTGCAACTTTTGTATTTTGTCTTATTGACTGTGCCAATGTCATTTCATTATTTAAATTAAATAGGTTTCAAAATTGTTTTACTCTTTTGATGTAATTCATTTTATTTTAATTCATTTGAGTTAATTATAAAACTGGAACCCGAATTGAGTTAGGCATGAAACCTTCTACTGTAGTTTATGTGTCCTTGTGATTGTTAAGACATTAGAATTCTTGTCAGAAAGACTTACCTTTTGCTAACATTCCAATCAATATAATACAGTTCTAAAGTCATTTACGTCGGGTGCCTAGTAATAAACATCTTTGTTATGTGAATACTTGATAGAGATCTTTTGAATGTTCTTTCTTAAGTTAAGATATATTTTCACCTATCAGGTTCCCACCAGTTTGTGTGTTTGAACTTCATTGAATATAATCTGAATATAAAGAAGCTACACCACGCAATCAAATGCAGAAACGATTCGATGCCTAAGTTATTCTTGGATTATTATTTTACAAGTCGGTTAATCTCTGATACATCGTGTTCATTTTTATAAATCAAATAACCAAAACCTAATACAAAATTTTTATTGATTTCTAAAAACTCACAAACTGTCAGATGATTTGCATTTTTCTTTCTGAAATTAATTTATTAAAAAAATGAATTCACCAGATGAATATTAATTTTCAAATTTTATAAATTTTAAATAATTTTAAATAATTTTTGACTTTTTTAGTTCGTTTTCAATTTTCTGTGCCTAATTTTGTTTCCTTCATTTTATATCAACCCAACATCAAATCCGAATGCTAGTTTTCATATTCAACAGTTTTACGTTATCATAAACATAATTAATAGGAGATGGAAAACAGAAAGCAGCATAAAACATATTTTTCGAAAAGTTCAACTGTCTACTTTACAGGTTTCTTTCGACTGAGAAAGTAGTGGCTAAAGGAATGATATTAATTAAATTGAATTCATCAGATCTCTAAGATTAATTTACCGATAATTTTATGATGTTTTCTGCAAATAGACGAGTTGCAAGTTTTCCAAATGTTAAAATGGTTTTGGGTGCATATTTTTATATTTGGCAAAAGTTCATAAGGTGAACGCTCTTGTGCAAAACTGAAACCGACCGAAAAATTATCTGCATTCAACGATTGGACAACCTCAATCATCCTTGGCACTACTAGCAATTGAAAATGAATTAATGCTGGAGATGACTTTTGAAGATGTTATACTTGATTTTTTAAATGCAAAAAAAATTATTAAAAATCTGAAAAAAATAAGAAACAAATTATATTTTGAATTTTTTGTTATATTAGGATACATTCCTTTTTAAAATTTCATTTTAGACTTTTTTTTATCCAATCGATAATATGGCTCTGACATTATAATATATATGTATGACAAATAAATTCCAAATTAGAAATATCTATATAACATACATTTCATTTATATTTCAATGAAAAGAAATAGTAAAATTTATAATGTGTAAAATATCCTTTCCATTATCTTTCCAAAATATCATTCAAAAATATCTTTTGTAAAGAAATATAATAGAGTATTTGCTTGAAATTTCATCTCTTGATAATTCTGTTACGCTAAATGTCGTATTATTTAGCGTTAATAATAAAAAGTATTACTCCTCATCCTCTAGAAGCCACCACTTGTAGGTGCACTTACAACAATAATGACTTGTGAAGTTTATTACTTTGTGATCAATCACTGAGATTAGCTTGTAGAAAATCTTCTCCTGTTTTGCTAAAAAATACATTCAGTAGAATCATTTACGCAAAGATTATTACATTCTATCTCTATGTTACTACATAATGTCAAAGAAACGTTCCTGACACTAGAAATGCAGGAACTTCTGCTGAGATCTACAAGTATAAATTATTTTAAAATAATAAAAAATATATATAATAAAGAAAAGAACACCATTTTAAAAATATGTTTTTGCAATATATTTCGAGAACTCATCATCAGGGACTAAACAACTTCAATAAAACGATTATAGGTTTAATAGTATCTATATGTTCAGAATCTAATAAAATTTATTAACCATGATAAAGTTAAATGTACGTGGATAAAGCATTTTGTATTTTGAATTGTGGTTTTAATTATTTTATCATCAAATAATACGTTTAATAAATAATAGGTTCCTAGTAGTTTTTGAAACCCTTTAAAATTAGAAAAGTTAAAAATAAGTAGACAATTACAATTTTAAAGTTTTATCTAAGAGTTTAATAAACTTTTAAGAACGGATTACTTATGAAAACTTAATGAAAAAAATTATTTAACCCAAAAATCAACATACAAAATACGTTAACTACGTGAATTTTGTGGTTTTGTTTAATTTTAACTTCAATTTCGAGTAGAAACCCAGAATACAAATATTATAAAGAATAAATCAAGAAAACATAAATTCCAAAATGTATTACAGCATGATATAAGATACTGATTTTTAATGGAATTTAAATTGACCATGAAAGTCTTCGGTATCGTATGATTTGAGTTATAAGGAATTGGATTTAATATTGTGGAAAAAAGGTTTTTCTGAAGATAAACGATGATTTTTAATTGTAACCCTTTGAATTATTATTGGCATACTTTTATCTTGAGAAAAAGAAATCAGTTGTGCAGTATCCGATCGAATATGGGAAAAAAGTTGGCCATCAAGATATTTAAAGAAAAATAAATTTATATTTCATCCAATTTAGTAACATAACATTAACATCCAAAATATATTCGAAACTAAACCAAACAGATTTGTGGTGATTCGAATCACTATTGACTTGACATAGGGTTGAAAATTTGTTATTCGCTCAGAACGTTTGAGGATAAGGAGTAATTTTGATGGAATATGCAGCTGATTTGGCTGTTGTGAATTGAACAATAATGTTGATTGCTGCGATGAATAACTTGAATGATTTACGAGTTGTATAATGAAATTTATAATGCCCAAATACTAATTCCTCATTTAATGACACCTAAATTAAGTCAGTTTTCGAGATTGTGCTGCCTTGGTAATATTTTCTGCGAATCAATCCATTTATCATAAGCTTCATTTGAATGTGCTGAAACTAGTATGAAACAAAGCAGCAATTTCCACAATTGAATTATGATGTCAAACTTTTCGATAAATGGTTGATAATATTCAAGAGTTGTTGGTATATTTTAAAACTGAAAAATGTCGCGGTTATGATAAAAGTTATAATATTCGAACAAAAATAAATATTTGTTATTTTTAATAACGCATCTGTAATTTAAATAAAATGTAATAAAATTAATTAAAAATTAAATGTTGCATGCACGACATCCGATTATTGTTTACAATTCTATAATTAATGGTTGAGGCACTTCAGGTATAATAGTTTTTATTGAGGTTATTTAGTACCTAATGATGTCGAAATATATTGCAAAATAAATTTTAAAAAGGTTATTCTTTTATTTATATGAATATATCACTAATATTATGTGATAGTTTATATAATAAGAACAGATTATGGTTCGCAGCTTATTATAAATGTAAAGTTGTAAATAAAAGTCGGAAGTCATTAATGCAAATGCTATTAAAAGCAAATTTTGGATTGTAAGTGTGTTTACTCTCTAATTTAGAGTGTTTCTAAATCGAGGACTATGTGTTTGATAATTTGAAAGTTATATTTTTCATTAATTTTAAAAAAATTTTAATAAAATTAAACTATCGCATTTTGTATGAATTTCAAATTGTTCATAATTTATCTTGAAAAAGGTAAGATTTATTTTAATAGTATTTCAAAGCTATTATCTAATGCAGGAGTCAGCAACCTAACTATGCACGCGAAGCCTATTTACTTGGCGCGTGAAGTGATTTGTTATTTAATTAATTTGTTATTTTAAATAGGTCTAATTTACTAATAATTATAGTGATGTCAAATAAAGAATATTAAAAACTTTGTTTTAATATTCAGAATTAATTAGACACTTTGAATTAAATAAATTGTTATATAAATTATGATTTTTGAAAAGATTGTAACTGGCGACCACGCCAAAAAAATCGAACCGATTCATGCGGTAACAAGAATTTAGAATTGGAAGCTGATTATGGAATCTTTGCCTAAACAGGCAAAAGACATTTTAATTTTAATGTCAGAAGATTCGACGGTCGAAGCATGACGGAAGCAGAACAATGGTTCAAAGACATAGAAGATTGGATGCTACTTAATGATTTGAATTTAGTAAGTATTTTTGACTTACTTTTATCTGAAGAGGCGTCTATCCTTTGGAAAGAATTTAAAGACATCTCCACGACTAGTGAAAATTCTCGTGAGTGGTTTAACGACACATTTACAAAAAAGAAGTCTATTATAGATAAAATTTATGAATTATCACCAGTGAGACAAAATCACGATGAAAGATTCGCTACATTTGAAATTCGAGTAAAGAAACTAGTTGACGAAGTTTATGACTGTGGAATTTCAAAAGAAAACATAGTCAAACTGAATTTATGCCACAAAGTTCGGAACGACCGTTTGAAAGAAAATATATCCACGAAGGCCAATATTACAAGAGAAGAAATTAGAAATTTAGCAAAGGTAAATGAAGCAAGAGAAGGTAACGATACGAAAGAACGATCTGAAGAAGTTCAAGCAGTAGTTAATGCAAACGTTACTCAAGATAAACAGGAGCAATGGATTCAAAAATCTTTTAATAATAGAATATACCCAAATCGTCAAACTTAAATAACTGACCAAAATACAAATGAAAAAAACGAAAGACAATTTGATAAAGTGAAACCAGTGGCAGAACAATATTATGAGAAGACAACTACGGAGTGTAGACCACCACCTTTGGTTTCAATGATCGCGCGGAAGATTTATAATAGATGTTGTGGTTTACCAGAAACAGTAGAAGAAAGGTTAAAACCTAGTCAATGCTTTTGTTGTGGAAAAATGACCATATGCGATTTTAATGCTCATTGGAGTACAAGTGCTTAATATGCGGTAAGGAAAGTCATTCATTTAGAAGTTGCAATTTGTTAGTGAAATCACGAAGTAATACACAAAGACTAGAACGAAGAGTTTATTGTATACACGAAGAAAACAATGATAGATCAGATAAATTGATAGATCCATTGATTCATAAGGCTGAAACGAAAAAAACCAAGAAGACCTTGTTGCTTACATTTCGTCAGTAGGGTCGAGACAGTAGATGAGTTTAAAAAACGAAATGTTGAAAAGAAGGATGTGATTTTTAAGAAGGATGACAGAAAGTGGAGTATGATGGAAATAAATGGAGATGCTATGGGATTCAGGAGCTTCAATCAGTGTGATGAGTGAGAAATGTTGGAGATTGATTGGCAGTCCAATTTTGATAGACAGTAGAATACGGTTGAGTGAAGTATGTTCAAAAAAAGATGAGAAACCTCTCGGAAGTGTTAAAATCGTTTCAAAATGGAACAAAAAATTTCGTGAATTGAATGTTATTATTGTTAGGGAAACTTAAAGAAGTCAATAATATTGAATCCTCGTTAGTTAACAAGAGATTTACAGATTACGTTATTGACATTCAAGTTGGACAAGAATTCGAAGTTGGGTACTTTAATATCTCAGCTTAGCAACATTTATATGGCATCCAGATTTGACTTAGGTCATACAAAAGTAATATCACATGAAATAAAGACTTCAGGTTCTCCAATTTTACAAAATACCAGAAGACAACCCATGCATTTAGAAGGCAAAGTTGAAAAGTTAGTACAGAATTTATTAGAAGCTGGAGTTGTGAGGAAATGTCAAAGTCCGTGGAACACACCATTAGTGGTAGTTGGAAAACCAGATGGCTCTATAATAATGTGTCTAGATTTCAGGTTATTAAACGCGGTTACAGAAAAGTTTTCATTTCCTATGTCAGACATGCAATTATTATTGGATTGCTTAGGTAAGTCAAAGATATTTTCTTCTATTGACTAAGGACACGCCTATTATCAAGTAGAGTTGAATGAAAATTCACAAATCAAGACGGCATTTAGTACAAAAGAAGGAAAATTCTGTTTCAATAGATTACCATTTGGTATGGCAACAGCTCCTGCCACTTTTTAGAAACTAATGCATCAGATATTGGAAGGAAAAGTTTTCAAAGGAGTGGTTGTGTACCTTGATGGCATTTTAATATATGCTGAAAATCAGGAAACACATGATAAACTCCTAGTTGAAGTATTCACACGCATTAGAGATTCCGGGTCGAAAGAGAAATGTGAGTTCAATAAAAGTGTGTTAAATTTTATTGGTCATACAGTGAGTGAAAAGTGAATTCAAACAAATAAAAGAAAGATTTCAGAAATTTAAAATGCGACTGAGCCAAAGATTACTACAGAATTGAGATCATTTCTAGGTTTAACAAATTATTATCGACGATTTATCAAGAATTATTCAATGATAGGAGCACCTCTGTACGCCGCAACGACAGGTAATGACAAAATGATTGTTTGGACTGAATAATGTAGGAAAGGTTTTATCAATTTAAAGAAACTCTTATGTGAAGCACCAATATTAGAATATCCAAGGGCAAATCGACTATTTATCATTGATACGGATGCTAGTTTTGGAGCCATAGGTGTAGTTTTATCTCAGATTAAGGAAGACGGCATTGAAGGAGTGATCGCATATGGTTCAAAAACATTTGACAAAACATGAAATTGGATATTGTGTAACTAAAAAAGAGTTGTTGGCTCTTCACAAATTTATTGTACATTTTAGACAATATGTTTATGGGAGAAGATTTGTAGCCAGAACGGATCACAAGACATTGACATTTAAGAATACAATAAAAAAACCAATAAGCCCACAATTTCAGACATGGATGGCAAATTTATCCGAATACGATTTTGCGTTACAATATAGAAAGGGAGAGGAACGTGGAAATGCTGATGGTGTGTCTCATTTAAATAATACCATATGCTCTCATTGTCAGATGGAGCACAAAGATGCCAAAGAGGCGAAATGTAGAACTCGATACATAAATAGTTTACAAGGAAGTTCAAATATTATGAAAATTATTAAACAGAAGCAAATCGAAGACAGAGTTACTTCAGAAATCATATCACATCTTAATGGAAATGAGGCTTACATATTTTATGAAACAATCAGCAGCAGTATATTCAAATATTTGAAGATATTACAGATCCAAGATGACGTATTGATGATTAATACAGACGGAAAACTTGCAGTGGTTGTACCCGACTTTGCGTAAAATCTTTAGTAAATTATTTTCATATTGAACTATGCCATCTAGGTATCAAGAAAAACTTATTTTATTTAAAGGACTTTTTCTTTTGGCCATCCATGAATCAGATTATTACAGAGTGTATTAATAAATGCAAGATTTGTGCTAGTAGAAAGATTGATCAAGGACGAACAAAAGAAATCTTATTGCCAAGAACAGGAGAACAATTTTTAGAACAGATAATAGTGGATATTGCATATATGGAGACAAAAGAAAGTAAGAACTACATGATAGTGATAAAAGATTGTTTTTGTAAATTAGTCAGTTTATCAGCAGCAAGTACACATGATGAAGAAACAATTTTGAATGTTATTTTGAATAATTGGATATATCGTTTTGGTAGACCTGAAAGCATTCTTACAGATAAAGGAAGAATTTTTGAAGGATCAATGTTTTGTGATTGGATGAAGAAATTTGGTATAAAACAAGAATTTAGTTCACCGTACCAACATTAATCGAATGGTTTAGCAGAGCGAATCATAAGAACAGTTCGGGACATGTTGGCAACATCATTGGCAGATATTAAAACAAAGAATAATTAGTGTAGATTGTTACCAAAGATTGAATTTAGTTTGAATGCTACAATACAAAACTCGACAAAATTCTCCCCTTTTGAAATTGTATATGGTCGGAAAATTAATTTATATTCGAGAGTAGGACATATACAAAAATGCAGAGAAGAAATTGAGGATGAAACGAAAACTAATCTAGTAAAGGCAGCTACAACTATGCAAAATAGAGATTTAGATAACCGGGGTACTCGAGTTTTTATGGTGGGAGAGAAAGTATTAGCATGCTTGGAACCACACAGGCGAAAGAAGGAGGGAATTCAATATGAAGGACCTTACAAAATTTCAAAATACTTATCGCCAAGACAAGTTGAAATACAATTTTCACACTCAATCAAATCAAGAAGAATCGAATGGCTGAAGAAGTACAAAAAATGAAGAGGAGAGTGATGTCCAATAATGAATATTAAAAACTTTGTTGTAATATTCAGAATTAATTAGACACATTTTGAATTAAATAAATTCTTATATAAATTATGACAATTGAAGAGATTGTAACCATTATAAAAATCAAGAGAAAAATACTTTTAAAAATGTCCCAAAGCCCAGTGTGTAATTCTTCACAAATATTTCGTACCTACATAATATATTTCGAGATACCGAGCCCATCTGCACATGCTCGTAAAAGGATTGCCAGAACATGTGGTTTATCACAAAAGTATCTCGTGTAAGTTGGTAAACCCGGAATTACACTATCAAAGACTTCATAAAAGATCATTATAAAATATCTTTGTCAAATAAATTTGGCCATATTTTATAAAAGATTTCTTTATAAAAGATTTAAATGAAATGTCTTTATCAAAGTTAGCTACATTCAATCATATTTTGATAGTTTAATGCCGGCCTAACTCTGGTGTCTGGTCTCATGAGATCAGTTTCAAAACTGAGGTGGATGTTAACGTGTTGTAACGTGTCATTTATTGTTTAGCTTTATAAATTGTTTTTAGCTTAAATAGTTAATTTCATTTTTACTATCAACTCAAATTATAAACTTGTTCTATTATTTAATTACCCATTATGGCGTGTTTCAAAAAATGAAGTTTGATATTCGTTCATTTCAGCCTTCGTGAACAACAGATTACGGGTAGTTTATTAAAAATGATCATACTATTTGTGCCTTATGTTTGGAAACTGTTGTTACCAGAACGTCAAGTGTAAAGCGTCACTTTGAAACAAAAAACAAAGGATCCTTTAAGTGTCATGCAGACAAAAATGAATCTATTAAAAATGCTGTGGCTCGCTATAAGAAGCAAACAAATGTTTTCGTAAAGATGATTGGTAGAAAAAACCAAGCAACTGAAGCTAGCTACAAAATTTTAGTGTATTGCAAATTTCAGAAAGCCATTTACAGACGGTTATTATAATAAAGAGATTTTCCTCAGGTGCTCTGAAGTGCTGTTTGATGATCTTCCAAAAAAACATGATTATTTCAAGGATAAAAGAAATACCTACTTCTGCTAGGACGGTTGAGAGACGCATTACAGAAATAGGTCAAAATATAAAAGAACAGCACACTGATGCGTTAAGGAATGCCAAAGTCCTGAGTGTGGAGATTGATGAGAGTGTTGATATAAACGGGATACCACGTTTGGCAATTGTAACTAGACACTGTGATACCGAAATGTGTGAGGAATTATGTTGTCTCGAATCTATGCATGATAATACAACGGGAAAAGATATTTGAAAAACGTTTATTGATCATTTTGACGAAAGAGGAATTGAAATAGTTAGGCTAAATGGATTAGTCAATTTACTTGAAGAAAAAATTGACCATCTCATTCTAAAGTTTTATTGTATTATTCACCAAGAAAATATTTGTGGGAAGATTTCAAAAACCTATCTTAACAAGGTTATGTCAACCGTATCCAAAATTGTAAATTTTCTTGTGGCATGCTCTTTAACAAAAAGACAGTTCGTAGCTTTACTTCTAGAGATGGAGAGTACATATCAACACATACCTCTTCACTGCAACGCTAGATAGCTAAGTTGCGGTACATTTCTGGAAAGGTTTTTGCGATGCTTCGACTCAATCAAAGTCTTTTTGGAAATAAAATCTGAAAGATATCCCGAACTTGAAAACACACAGTGGCTTATAAAACTTATGTTTTTAACTGACCTCACAGCTCACCTCAACGAGTTTAATTTAACTTTAAATTTAATATTTCACTTATAAATTATGATTTTCTATGCATTTTTCTACATTTTCCATAACTATAGATTTCTAAAAGTGTTTTAAACAAAATTTTTATTAAATAAATAATAAATTACATTATTTATTATTGTTTCACTTCTACTCATAGAATCGTGGAATGCGATAAAGTACTTGAAAAATCCTCAAAAAGCATATTTTTATTTATCAAAATGTTTGTAATTATTCCTAAGTCTATAATTTTAGTCCCTCTGCGTACATTTTTATTTTAAGGCTTATAATACATTATTATAATAATATATATTGATTATATAAATTGTTTACAAATGTGTTATCTATTGTTTGAAATATATTGTTTGATAAATAGAGCACAATAAAATATCTGATAACTTACAAATAAATAAATATTTTGGAGCATGAGTTAACTTTGTATCAGATATGAAATTCGTGGAACCACAATGACATTTCTGAAAATGCAAGTAAAACAATTAAACTATAATAAATTAAATATAAAAATTAATTAAAATAAATCAAATTGTGTTAAAAAGTTCAAAATTGATAAATTACTAATGAATTTATTTTGTGTTAAATTTGAATATTAAAAAAAACATTTTGTCAAAATCGTTTTCATAAGTTGAAATAAAGTTTTCAATGCAATTGCTAAACTTGGTAGACAACATTTCATGCAAGCCTAAATTGAAAAGCATTTAAATCAAGCTATTTTTATAAATTTTAAGTAGTTTTCTCTATGAAAAATTATATTATTTATCCATTAGCTACTCAATTTATATGTCTGTTTTAAATCTATAACTAATAGGGTTCTTTTGATTATCTGCAATTAAGTTTTTATCCATATAGTAATAAGGCTTTTTTGTCGTTTTAGTGAACTAACGTTCCGCCGAGGTCGACGAGGTTTGAAGAATAACCAATAACATAAATCAAGGACCCAGACAATCAAGATAATCAATCAAACATACAATTAACATTAATTATAATGGTTAACATATAGGGGATAGGGAAATGAAATATTTCAATACAACGGCTTTTTTGATAGCAATGGTTAAAAATTTGTGAAAGTTCTTTTATATTTGTGAGAATTTTGTTCATTTTTTAAAAATGAAATTATTGAAAGTTCCAAGTCTCGTATAAATATAGTTTTAAATAGCGCGGAATCAATTAATTATGTAATTCGAGTATTGCTTGTAGCTACTTATTATAATAATTACAAAAATACTTTACCACAAATTCATTACTTTCCACAACCGAATCTTTGAAAAAGCCTTTTACATATTCCTGTATTGAAACAGTAGACTGAGATATCTAAATTTAAACAAACTTCAAACATATTATACTATTTTTAAATTTATATTTGTATATTTTATGTCAGCAAAATGACATTTTCCTAATGACCAATAACAGTATTTGTACATGGATTAATTTTGGTTTTGAATGACCACAGATATTTGGTACAGCCTTTATCAAATATTACTCAACTAAATAAAGCTTTTCCTACCTTCATTTTATTGATCATTGATATTTGGGATTATTTGTTTATAGATTGAATTTTCTTTTATAAAATTAACCTATAAAGTAGTTTTTTAAAAAGTCGTGCAACATTTCATGATTAGCCTCAAGACGAACATGAAATCTATTATGTACATTTTCACAACATTCGCCGTATTTAATACAGCTATTTTTAAATCATTAAGTTTCATGTAGGAAGTTTCATGAATATCAAATATGTAGATCGCATAGGTTATACATCTTTTGTATATATTATGGCATGATCCTTCGTTACTGCATTGTAGTATTTCTGTATGGCTAAATGTATACATTATGTTGACGTGATTTGTATACTCCACGTAGCCATTTTAATACAAACTAAAGCTGCTAATTTTTTAAAAATTCGAATAAATCCTTATCAGTGATTCAATACAATAATAATTATCATCAATTGCTTCTTCTTGTCATATTTTAAGGAGCTTGACTCTAATCTAAAATACTTTCTTTGCATTAATAAAATTACAATAATATCTGTAAAATGTCGAAAAAATGATGGCCCATTATTAATAAAAACATGAGACAGTCAAATAAGATAAATATATTTTGAAGAAATTATCATCGTCAGTCTGCCATCAAAATCTTTGTGAAATGTTATATACCAGTGGTTCCCAACCTGTGGGTCACGACCCCAACGGTGGTTACGTGACAATTTGCCAGGGGTCACCTGAAACTTTCTGAAAATAATTCTTACTATCATTTTAAATTTAAGCGATACTCCTACTCTGACCGCAGTCACTACAATGAAGCGACTTACAATACTATGATACATTTGACAGATGTTAGGAGTCTATATAATTTAATGATTTTAGCCATTTCAATTCTTACAACTTCAACTCTTTTTACGAAATTACCTACATACTTAGTGACGTAAAATATTTGTAACAAAAGAATATGGCGCCTTTAAAGTATAAAATATAAATAAAACCAGATATTTAGAAGTAAAAAAAAAGTTAGCTGTAAAATGCAGTGACTGAGGAGCAACCCTATTAATTTTATTATCGCCACAAATTTGGCAAATGTTATCAAGGAGTCACAGCATCAGAAAGGTTGGGAACCGCTGTTATATAAGAAAACAATAATGATGTAATAGTTACGATTTAATGATTACATTTTTAATTCTAAATAGTAATTATATTTTTAATAATTTGTTAACTATGAATTCAACAATCGTAAAGTAGACACTTTTAGAACAATTATGTTATACTCTTTTAATTTTATTATTATTGAGATAATAAAATACTTACAAAAACTGGAAAAAATAAAGATTTCAATGTCTGCAAATTTTCTTTACAAGAAGTCCCACAATTGGAACAAAAAACCCGAAAAACAATTTCCCCGTAGAAATAATCTGAATGAAAAAGTGACTAAATAATCATTTATTCAAAGAATTCTCATTTGATTATATAACAAGTTATATAATCTAATATAAGTTATATAATAAGAAGTTGAGTAATATTCATTTACTAACAAATTTATTGAAGTAGATTTTAAACAATACAAATTATGATTATAATAAATAAAAAAACTTTTAAAAGATTAAAAAATATTACATATAATCAGATCGAAAAGAAAATTTAAATATTCAAATAAATTCAAAAAACATCGTAAAAATCATAAATCAAATAATTAATTAATTTTAAAAATCAATTTTATTAAAATATAAATTTTATTTTTAAACACTCATTCGAAATTAAACAATTAAAATTTTTAATTTTTGAACAAACTGTAACACCAACCGAGGAAATTATGCAAAAAGAAACAGAAGAGCCAATAAGTAAATTATTGTGTGCAGCTGAGACATTCATGAGGATACCAGAAAAAAATATTGCTGTATTTGCAACGATTGTCATGCATAGAATCCATCCAACCTTGGAGTACGGACCAAAACCCAAAATTAAAGTAAACAAAAATTCTAAGGCAATGTTAAATATAGAAATTAGACAAGATATTGTCTTAGTTAATGGAAAGAAGAAAACAATTGGAAAAAATGGATTAACTTATAAAAATATGATAATAAATAATAATAAAGTGTTTTATCTCATATTTGTTTTACCAAAACGCAGTACTCAGAATAGATGTAAAAATCGGTTTCGGAAAAAATGATACGGGTATAATGGTACAAGTATTTAATATTATAATAGATTTAAGTTTATTTAAACATGTTGGAGTTTGACAAAATAAGTAAAAGATAAAAGTAACAACATCAAGTGTAAATCTTTAAAACATTAAATTCAAAATAATTCAAAAAGTTTAAAACAAATATTTTTCGGTGGAAACTGATTTTGCTGTATGCCAAATGATGAGATGAGTTCAAATATTATAAAATCAAATCAATGGGGTGTCCCCAGAAAGAAATATTTAAAGAAAATTAAAATTTAATTAGCTAATGAAAAACCCATGTAGCATGGGATATCCAAGCGGTCAACAAAATTATTCAATTAAAGAAACCAGCGTTGATAAAATTACTCTGATGCAATGATATTTTGAAAAAGCAACGAAACTTTCCAAGCTTACAACAAATTATGATTATCATTTGAAAAGAAGCACTGTCGATAAAAAAATTTGAAAAGGAAATTAGCCAATTAGCCAAAATTTTTAATATTTAACATAAAATAGTTTTGATTAATATTAAAAAACAATAGACAAATCTAAACTAGTTAAATAAAATAGACAAGTAAAGATGGCTGTCAGACAAAATTTATATCGAGTACGCGCGCAATATTCTTCAGATATGTAACTGGATCTCGGTTATTATAACGGACTAATGTGATGGGAAGGGCATTTATACGAACGTATTCTTTTCTTCTTCCTTCCGGTTGTTGAATCTAGCGTTAGTAGACGACGATTAATTTGAATGTTATGATGTTCCTGTTGTTTTGTTCGAGCTGATTTTGTTACAAACAAATGAGTGAAACCAACAACATTGTTAAAAGAATTGTGTCAAACCTTAATATCATTGTTGCCTCATGGCAGATTATCAATGACTCTCGAATTTTGATTCCACAACTAAATTGCAAATTTTGACTTTATTTGCTTTAGTTTATGGATGACTGGTTTAGTCTGAAAATATGATTTCGGTTTTTGCATATGTATTGGTTTCATTTGCTTCAATTCATTTTTATTCGTAGCTTTCAGAAATTATTCGTGCCGTTTTGGTTATTGTTCTCGGTGCAAAATTTCAGTTCAGTCGCAATATATTAAGGGCCTCCAGATGCACATTCATAAAATACAATTTATTCCTTTTCAAACTTTGACGAAATTCCATTGTCTAAATGAAATAAAAATCGCCGAAATGAAAGTACATATTTCCCAAAATGATGTTTAAATTAGCAATAAAAAATAACTGACAATGACATAACAAGCTACCATATTATGAAAATCGTTTTTTATGAAAATAGATATATTATTTTAGAAAACTATGAAACAACTTGGCTCTGTATTTTCTTTTAAATTAAAATAAAAACAAATTTCAACAATATATATTGTAAAAATATCTATCATATATGAAAAAAGATAAATAACCATTGAAATACTTTAACTAATCTACAGTAGAAGATGTATACACTAACTAATAAAAGTATTCATAAATTTATTTGTATATACTTTCTCTGGTTAGTTTAGTAAAAGTATACTTTAGCTCAGGGATGAGCAACCCGCGGCCGCAAAATTTTTTTTGCAGCCCGCCAACCATTTTTTTTGTATTTTTATATTATAATGTTTATTAGTATATATAAAGCTTTGTAAATTATTAATGAGTGCGGCCCGCCACAAAATTTTTAAATTTAAATTGGCCCGTGTGTTAAAAAGGTTGCTCACCCCTGCTTTAGCTAGTGGATTTATACATTGACTAAGTTGGTGCCTTAACTGTATATATAAATATATATAAATCTATATATATAAATCTTAGAGCTTCTAGGTTAGAGGCTCTAATATATACCAACAATGATCTTAATTAGTATACATGTCTATGACGAAGTTTAAATAAAGCAATAAATAAAATTTAATTTTATAGATTTTTTATAGATTGTTGGAGCAACATTCACATAAACGAATTTAATAAAATTAATATTTACTTGCAATTATAAAAATATATTTAACTAACCAAACATAAAATTGGGATTCTTTGGTTTCAGGTTCTCGAAGGCATCATCAACTGTATTTAGTTGGCTTTAAGGTAAACAATAATTTTAGATTAATGAAAACTTATACCTCTTGTTGAAAAAAGTTTCAGCTTCCTGATTTGAAGCATTGTTTAAATTCTTGAGAATATTCATAATGCATTTATATGGATCATCTCTGAAGTAATAATAGTAATAATAATAATTATTAATATTATTATATAAAAAGAATCACACAAAATGGGCAATGAACTAAATTAAAGAACAACACCAATCCAAAATATATATTCAGCCACAATATATTTCGACTAGATCACAGCTTTCGTTAGGTAGTCTTGAACTTTAAACTATTCAGAGTAAATCATTGTTATTTAAACAAATTTCTGATTTTAAATTCTCAAAAAATTTTATCAAAAATTAAAAATTTTGCTTTTTTTAAATCACAACTACTATAAAATGTTAAAAAAAAATTAATTTTTTAAATTTTACAAGAGATTTTAACAAAATTTAAATAAAATTTTCAACAAAAATATTTAAATATTTTTACCAAAGCTATTTTACATTTTGCTTCATCCTGCATCAAAAAATTCTGCTTACTAATATCAATCAATTCCATCAGTCGAGTGTGATTGAAACCTTGAGAGCGGAAATGATGGGCAGTGTGTGGTATTACAATGTATGTGGTATTACACCGATGACATATAAATTGTAAGCCAAGATCAAAACAAAATCAAAATAGAACTTGAAATCCACTTATAAACACAAAGTTCAGACAACCATTCGAGTAAAGCAGTATCAACACAAATTAAGCTTTTCGTCCTTAAACAGACTTCTAATGTTGTCTACCTCACCATCCGATGTAAAACCACAAGTCAAATTACACCTGGACATACTCAAACATGGACCCATGTGATTCTAAAAACATTTACTAACAGTTTCTTTCACCATAATTATTAAAAAAGATTTTTATCAAAAGTTTTTACTGATATTAACAAAATTAGAACTATAAATAAATACTTTCACAACAATTCTTTAATATTTTAATTCACAAAAACCTATTAGGATAATTATAAAGAAGCTGCTTTGCCATAAATCTCTGCCTCGTAATGCTTATCTTTGCTCTGGATTAACAAATTGAAGAATTCAATCGATGACTTTCTCTTCACTACCTGTGAATACAATGTTTTATTCAAACTTCATACAATGCAAAGACGACTACAAATGTCTTTGATTTTCAAATATAACAATGCCATTCACATACTGAGAAGCGATTTCCTTCTCTAAATTATGTCAAAAGTATTAATGTATTAACAACTTCCTCTATTTGCTGATACCATTCATTTTTGAAAATAAAATGAACTTTTGAAGTAGCAAACTTAAGATCCAAAATGATCAAATTTACCATAACAAGCCATTTAAATCCATTGTTTCAACCAATGACCCATTAGTAGACATGCTACAAGCATCAAACGAAACCATTATCTTATCTACACGGCGTCTATTCAACTGTGCAACACATGACGCAAATTCAAAACTACCTTTACATTCAAACTCAATTTGTAATAAAGGTTTAATTTTACATATTTATAAAAAATATAATTTTAATAAAATCACCAAGCATATTTGCAATAAAGAATAGTAATAAATTTTATGGTTTTTACCTAATCAAGTGGATTGTTTTTTTTATTATGAAATGAAAAATTTATGGTTTATGAAGTAAAAAGGTAAAATCAATAAACACTATAAACAGGAAATTTACCCAAAAGTTTCATTGATATAATTTTGAACATGAAAATGTGCTTTATTTGTGGTTTGCCTGTTTCCAGATTTTAAAGACTGAATCAAGTCAAAAAATCCTAAATATTAAATAAAATTTTAATAAAATAATTAAAATTATGCCTAAAAGAATAGCAAATATATTTTTTCGTTTCCTTGCTATTTTGAAAAGAATAAATTAATTTTAACTAATTAAATCTTTATAGAATAAATAGTTTAAAGGTTATCACGGATTTTAGAAATAGTATAAAGAAACTTAATCATAAAAAGTTATTTTTCAATGAATTTTCATATTATTTGATTGTAGAGAATGTAGATAGGGTGAATCATGGACAGTCAATTGAGCTTATGTTTTAAAGAGAATTTGTGACAAAAAAAAAGAATCCCCAAAACTGATATTCTCTAAACCAAAGAGCAGAAAGTACTCCAAAAATATTATTGATGCTTGAGATATTTTATTTCAATACTTTTCCAACGTATTATCATAACTTTTTCTTAACTGCCTTTTGTATCAAGTAAATAAAGAAGTGGGGGCCGTCCATAAATGACGTCACGCACCTAAGGGGAATAAGAGGGTGTTTAAGAACTGTGACGTTACATCTTAAATTTTGTATTTTTTCAACATAATTTTATACTAATTTAATCTCTCCAGAGACTCCTTTTTAATACATGTTTTCTTATACGATATTAGTGCAGCAATACACTTAATACATACAAAAATATCGATAAAATGATTTGAAACGTGCTCATTTACAAATATGAAATACGGCTTTTTAGTGGAGACCGATGTTTTGTGATGTCATATTTGAAGGTGGGTTTAACGTTTTGTGACGTGTGATGAGGAGAAGGAGGGTGTAAAAAATCTGTCAAAATAGCGTGACGTCATTTTATGGATGGCCCGTTTATGTGACTAATCTAATAAAAATTTGTTTTAAAATGTTTTTATATAATTTATCTACATAAAAGACCAAAAATGAGTCTGTTTGTCACAGCAGAATATTTATTGCGTCATAAATATAATATATATTACTTACATAAGTAGTATATACTAATATAATTGTAGGGTTATTATTATTTGTCGGTGATTACTAAATTACCAATTACAGATCTGACTACGAGTGTGTCTTATTAATAACGATATTAACGAATTCCAACGACGTAAAATTGTATTGATTATCACAATTGATTACAACAATAATATATTGATTTCAACACACTTTAAATACCTTTGGTGCTTATTACAACCCTTCGGGAGAAATAACATAAATAATATTTTGATCACACGACCACTTGACTACTACTGGTTATGGGTAATCTAATGCAGTAGATTTGGTTACCTTGTTGGTTTGATTTGGATTCTTCTGATTATTATCGATTTCCGACAACTTTATAAATTCAGAACACAGATTTCCCCTTGTTTCAATTTCCAATATATATCCCTATAATTTATTCTCCCTTTTTTTCTTGTGTCTAGCTGTTATAATTTTCCATCTACTGGCACTTATTGATAAAAGATTTTTTTAAACCTGTTCTGTTGGGCACTCTGTAATCTCTGAGAGTTGTCGAGATAAACAATTTTTTGACGATGACATTTTTCGGCTACTCAATGTAACTTTTTTCTTTATCTCGAATAGGCCATAGAAATAACACGATCATTTTCCTTATTTCCCTTGCCTTCCCTTGTACTTGTAATTGTTAATTAAGAATGACCTTCTATTCAATCGTCTGCTTTTATTGATTTTCTTCTATTCCCTTCTCATTTTTCAATATCTCTTTTCCACTAGTATTTTATTGAGTTCCAGAACAACACCTCATTCATTTATCATCATTTCCCCCAATCATTTTACGCATTTAATAATTATTTTTGTTTATTATTTAGGTGTCCTCAACACTATTAATATGCTATAATTTTCGTTAAAGATTCTAGGTAGATCACATTTAATAAGTGATTCTAGAAATGAAAATGATTACTATATAGTTTATATGATTGCAATAATCTATACTTAACAGGATTTAAATGAAAATTCAAATTTAAGTATTTATTATTTATCACTAAAAGTAACACAAAACCGATGCTAAGCATTTTAATTACTTTATAGGACCGTCATGAACCGTCTTAGTTTTCTAGTTTTGTATTAAATTCCTACAGTTCTGTTTAAAAATATATTACGTATGTTAATCTTTCAATGCATAATTTGTATTTAAAAAGAAAAATTATTTCAATGCAGTTTACCTTATACCTAAATGCGAAACTGATTATGCAAAATACTTAATTACTTAGATCAGCTTCGAAGCTAATTAGTAGAAATATTGAAGGGTTCCTTTTATTGACGTAAAGCACCTTTAGACAAATAATTTACGGATCTAGAAATTTAGGTGTAAGTTATTGGCTAATATTAATAATTCAAAATAAAATCGATAAATACATTATAATTTTAATTAATAAAGTTTGATTTTACCTTGGATAAATTGATAATCTTTATTTTTAGATAAAACAAATTTATTTTCTTCGATTGCTGTTTGGACTTCTAGACAAGCCGCAAACATTTGAACGATGGAATTCAAAAAACGCTAAATTTTTATGAGAAATATTAATTATTTAATTAATAAAGTTACATTATCCTTTGAGTTTGGCAATCCGACAGGTTGCTGTGCACTACCGTGACTGAATGCTGATTCATCTAGATAAGAAATAATTGACGAATTTTGTTGGAAATAAAATGAAAATTAGAAATATTAAACTACTTACATTTGATTTCGACAATAAAAAACATTAATAATAATAGTTTGCATTAACCATTTGGCCGACGATTTATTTTTAGAGAGGGCGCATCAAACTCGTCAGTTCGGTCAACCAGACAGAACTATTTCACTACTCAGCTGAGAGTTCGATAAACGCCTTTTTATATGTACATTGCACCTAAGACGCGCCCGACTCATTTTTATCATTTTTGGTCCAATTTACTTAACCACGAGGCTGGCTCAATATTGTGGTCGAAGGGGTTAATGAAATTCCTTATAATTTTGTACACTTGCACAGAAACATAATAACAATATAAATTGTGAACTGGCTGAATGAGTGAAAAGAATTAGTGCTATTTGTCTTTTCCCTTTGTTTGGTTTTCAATTTATTTCAGCAGGATAACTATCACTTTTGATTGCCTTTGTCATTATTTAAACGAGGAAGACCCAATAAATTAAAAGGATATCTCCGACTACTTCAAAATCTATTGGCAAGCTTCATGTACTTTCTAGCTCTTCGATCAAACTGAAAATTTTCATTCTAGATTAATTAGTTAATATTTGAAAGATCCTAATCAATAACTTTGTTCTTCTTCTAGGTAACCAGCTCAATTTTGCTATAAAATTCATTTAAATTCTTTACACATTCATTTTTAATCATACCATAATTAAAAATAACTTTTTATTTACACTGACGATGATTAATAAAATAGATAAATTTTTATATCCATGTTTTTATTTACCACCTGTTTTTGGTTTTCTATTTTACAAAGGTTTTTTCAATATATAATTCAATTAATTACTTTTTGATCATTTTTGATAAATTCATGACATCTTTTGTGTACAATTCATATGTCTGGTTATTTACACTAGATTATTTTTACGGAACCACAACACCTTCGTTCTTCTTACATGTCAACATTTGACCTAATGTGTCAAATAAGTAATTTTGGAAAAGAATGACAATTAATAAAATTCTTAACAACTTGAAACTCAGAATCGAATTTTCAATATTCCTAGGAAGCTTCTTCAGTCAAAAAAAATCTAACTTCAAGTTTATAGAATAAAATTCAAGATAAATTTTTTAATTAATATTAAAAACGGCCAAGCAAATTTTGTTCAAATTTTTAAAATAATTATAAAAATATTCAAAACATTGATAGTCATAGCACGTTGCACATTACTCTTTGGATCCAATGACCTTATCAACAATGCTTCACACATAACGTTTCTTATAATTACTAAAACTTTTCAATAAGTTTTTTAAAAGAAGATCTGGACAAAATCCTAATAATATTACTACGGTGCTATGACTACGAATGTTTTGAATATTTTTAAATAGTTTGATTATGTAAAATAGTCTTAAATTGATGATTTTTGTTTAAACATTTTTAATTATAAAATTGATTCTATTTTCAATAAAATAACTAGCAGGAGTCCCTGATTTCGTACAGGATTATAAAAGGGTGAAATTTATATAAATTAACTTAACTTCAGCATTCAATCACTTTAATTTGATACACCATGTGGCTATATTGTACCTAGTTAAGCTATTTGATCCCAAATTTTTAGCGGCCCTTAGAAAATATGGCTATATAATTCATTTTTTGAAAGCTTAGGTAAAATTCCGTTGAGCTTATCTACATCGTTCGTGAGTTTTCTGTGTGCTAGACAGGCATAAACAACTTTTTCCTATGGGTATTAAAACATTTAATTATTTTTAACCAAATTTTTAATCGTACAAAATGTTATTAATGTAAAATAAATGATCTTACAATTTTCGGAATGCTCGGAATGATCGTCGATTTTTATTGTTTTGCATTCATCTTCTTCAATATTTGCATCAATTTCAATACTCACGTGATGCTGAGGAGTGAAAAAAAATTGTAAAATAATGAATTAATATTTTAATCAATAAGTTTATCTAATCAATCAATATTTATTTGTGCTTGTACTCAAAATTCGACAAGCCAAATAAGTTTTTGAATTTTCAGTTACTTTGAGAACTATAGATTACAAATAAAAATTTTCAATATTAATTAATTTTTTTTATTAGCAAAATTGCACACATCAAATTCTTCATTAATCACAATATCAATTTAATAGTTGAATGATCACTCAAAATTTATGTTAATTTAAACAAAAAAAATCAAAGAAAAAGCATTAATTTTATTTATTAATGCCGTTTTAAAAAGTGACTTTTAAGTTGACATAAGGGGGTGGAAATATAATTGATGTTATGGTAACTTTTACTATTATGAATTTACAATCAATTTATATTGATTATATATTAATAATATATTTATATCATATCTTAGCAAGATACAAATCTCAAATTCGTTACGAGATTTCTTAGTGAGTAAATATAGAGATGTTGCTTGTCGAAAAGGTGAATATTATGTCACCTTAAAAGAAATCAGAGGGGAAAAACAAAAAAGTCCTTATAATATGTTTTTTTGAGGAACATGTTGCTTTATAGATGCATCTTTTAAACCCTTGTCCACCAGTAAGAGACTGCATTCCTATAATTTCTCTTACCGATTTTTCAATATCTTGTGGAACATCTTCATATGTCATTTGCCAAAACGACATGGCATTGTGAGTTCAATGTACATTTACAATTTTAAAAAAAGTAAATGTAGGTTGAATGCACATTATCAGAACGAGGATGTAATTGTACACATTAACCAGTAAATGTCACATTTACCGTAATATATACTTTGCCGTAACATATATATTAAAAGAAATTGTTTTAGTTTTCAACTGTGATTGCTTTTCATTTTGTAATGGCATTAAGAATTTTTTTATTGATTGTCTGTGAATCAGATGATTTGTTACTATCAATAAATCATCTAAATAAAATAAACCAATAAAAAATGCTTTATGCAATATATATATATTCATACATGCCTGAAAATATGATAAATTAGATTAAAAATTGAAGAAAAATTAATATTTTAAAACGCGTAAGAACTGGTATGTAAAAACCTTGTTTTCAGCATCAACTTCAAAAATAAGAATAATAAAGAAAATTGAGATATTACATGGTTTTCAATTTCGCTGAATTCGCTTGATATTGACTCTACGGATTGACTTTGATTTTGCGAGTCGTTTGTAATTCCGAGAAAATTATTATTATCCGTAACATTGACCTGAGTTGAGGTATGCAAATTATTTGTTTTCAATATTTTTTTGTCGAATATATTGTTATTGATAGATAAATTTCGATTGTAATTCAATGCCACTAGCCTCTGATTTTTGAAAAATGTATTTGAGTTGACATAATTGAATTGATTTTTAATCAACCGCGTAGAAACTTTCATTGATCTCAATTTACTCGTGCTTCTATCGAATTTTGGATCAATTTTATGTAAAATGTTTCCGTTTATTTCATAAAGAATATCACTCATTTTCACTTGGTGCTGTAATTCTAAATCTATAGTTTTTTCATTTCTTTGACATAAATTGGTTAAATTTGAGTCAAATATTGATTTACATTTAAATCTTGTATCTAGAATGGAGAGATTAGACAAAATATAAACTATTGAAATTTACTCTTCATGTCATTTTAATTGAACCAAATTATTGAAATAAATAAATATAATCAAAAAGTAATTTCAAAAACATTTCTTTATAAGATTTTTGATTGGATTGCAATTAAATAGTTCAATATAATTGAGCGTAAAGCTAATAATCGAGAGGCAAATATTAAATTTATCTTTCAAAACTAATTGATGAGCTTTTACAACTTTAAATGTTTTTCTAAATCCAAACACAAAAACTTTTGTATGTGCAAATTTAATAAAATTTAAAGTTATTATATAGATTTTTCTTTATCTATTTAAAACGTTTTTATAATGCATTGCTCTTTTTAAATTTTCGGACTTTTAGAAATTTCTTTCAGTTTTCAATTTTGTATAATACCTGGTAAAAATATTTTTGAAAAATTTAGGTCATGTAGATTTATTTCTTTTAAAAATATCTATTAATAGTTACTTTTATCTTTTGTAATTTATTTATAGTATTCTATAATATTTAAGTCAATATAGTATGATCAATTATTATTATTTATATTCAACGTATACTTTTTAAAATAACATTTATTCTTAGTTTTCTAACATTTTTTGAGTTCATTTCATAGTTTATTATTCAAGGGAACCGTTATGATTTTCATGGAAACTTATTGATTTTGGTGGGTAACTGAATTTAATTTCTAGGGCCTCGGTTTCTGTTAGCAAAACCAACATCCAAAAATAACAAAGATAATGGTTACTATTTGCCACTCATTGCTATGAAGTTGGAACTGTACCAAATAGATGGAATGTCAGCTAAGGTGAGCACAACTACTTGTACTGTTACACCAATGCGCGATGAGGTAAATCTTCTATAATATTAAACAAAAATCAATAATTTTAAAACATAAACACACCAACTCACCTTGAGGTTGTTTCTAAACCCTGTGCTGTGATAAACCCTACACTTTAGAAAATCAAAACGTTATAGAAAAATAAAATAATGCATATTAACACAACACGTAATAAAAATGGCAAGTAAACTTTCAACGTGTAGTCAACCAGTTTTGAGACAAACCCTTATAATTAGTTAATTTATTGACATTTTTATGAGGATGTATCTTAGTAAGATTTATCCTTTAAAATAAAATTAATATATAATATTTCATAAGTTTTCAGACATTTCTGTCGAAAAATAATTCAAAACCTGAGATCCGAAAAAAACATAAATTGTAAATTTTATTTATATGATTTAAAAAATAATCATGAATCCAATTATCTTTTGTATATATTCTCAAAGATTTTTCCAATATGTATAAAAAACACATATTTATGGCAATTAATTTTTTTATTACTTCAAAAATAATTAAACGCACTTTTTTGTAACTCACTTTTTTATTTATTTCTTAAATATTCGTAAACATTAATAATAAAATACATGAACTTGTTGTAGATCAAAGTTATATTTAAAAGCTTGAATAATGATTTAATTTCCTTGTAAAATCATAAATCAATTTTTAGATTTTTATAATTTTAAGCTGATAACTTTGTAGTCATTTCAAAAATGTCTGAAATCAATTGATTTTTAACTAAAAATAAATTCCAATAAGTTAATTTATGTATCAACTTGCATTATAGTGGAATTTATCTTACTGTCGCTTGGTGTAAATATCTGGGACGCCTACGAGTCCACGGACTGTCATTAGAAGACCTGTGTCCGGTTTCATATCTTTCTATGTATTATCACTATTTCTTCGGATCAAGGAATTTTAAAGCTTATTGAATGATAATCAAATAGACAAAGAAAAAAACATTTTATAACACTAATGCTTTTATTTTCATTTTATTCTAAATATTGGGTCAGAACATAAAAAATCTTGAAAATTGGTAAAATGTATTAGTAGTATAGAATGAGAAGATAATCAAAGAAATAAATGTATTTGGAAGACCCGATGTGATAGAAACCACAACAAAAATGATAATAAGGACAAAGAAAAGAACAAAAAAATCGATTACGAAGAGGGAAAAATTCGAGATAAGAATAAGAATCAAGATATAATAAAATCCAAGAAAATAAGACAGCAACCCAACAACGAAATAATAGTCATAAATGCTTGAAAACAACGAATCAACACTATTTGCATTTTTGTAGAAAAAAACTAGTGACACGCCGTATAAAGGGAAACTAAACTAAAATAAATTATATATGTTCATTGATTTATTTCTTGTAGATTTATCACAAAATATTACAATTTTTTTCGGTTTCTCCGTGGATTTCCGAGCAATTTGTATGAATTCTCGACACTGATAGAACTTAGTAAGCTCATATTCGTGGTAATGTTTAATAAACCATTTTTTACCCTTTATTTATTTAATTTTTATCTTATCTCTATTTAATTTCATAATAATTCTACTTGTGTAAAAAACAAAGATTCACTAAAAAATAGTCGATTTATATTGTAACAAAAATTTCAACGAAATTTTGCTTGATATACTAAGTTGTGTAAAAAGTTCCCGGGCAGTTTTGGATTACAATTACAACATATAGAATGACATTAAAAGCAAACATGATTAACCAAGCGTTTTATTCGTCAAAATAATATACTAGAACGTGTAAAAAGAATTTATTAACTTATAACTTCCATGTATGCAAAGTGCTTTATAATTTCACTTACTGCTGCTGCCTATGAACGTTTTACACGACCTTATATTTTAAACAATCAAAATCTCGAAATGACAATGGATTATAATTTATTCCATTTATCATTATAAAGTTCTTGCATATTTATCGGCTTGCCAAATTACACTATTCTTTTCATAATCGAGTTCCAGTAGATTCTCCTTCGTAAAAAAGGAAAAAATGTAAAAATTAATTAATTTTATTAATAGATTATGCAATTTATGGAAAGTTTTGCAATTTCGAAATTTTTCTTTTTAAACTCTATTCGTATATAAAAAGAATTTTATGGTGAACAAATAAACCTAAAATCATTAATATAATGAAAGTAAAATTATTAAGTTACAAAAAATCGTTCAAATTTACCAATATGGGATAGCTAACGGCTAATAAAATAAAATTATGATAATTATATTAATAAAATTTTGAGAAATGTTAATATTATTAATATCGATCTTTTCGCTTCCACTGACGGTTTCCGTTTCTCTTTAGTCTAAATTTGACTATTAATTATTATTTTATTATTGAATGTAATTGTACGAAAGTTGTTTGAACAATATTATTTTTGTTAGTTGTTTTTTATGGGTTTTATTTAAACCTTCGTTATAGCCAACCGCGATCGAGGTTTACTGTGGGAGGGAGATATAACCATTGGATACCCGTCAAAATGACGTTGGAAATATATTCCAATGCGCGGTTTCTAGTAAAATGTGAGCCATATTACCATGAGCCATATTACCCTAGAAAACCTTTGGGTTCAAGAGCTACGATAGAAGGTATTCGTGCTCATTTTATCTGTGTCCCTTTATCATCAATTTTAGATTAAAACAATATCGAAGAAGTTAAACGAGATTCTGCAACGATTCATCCCCATAATTGTTCGAAAAGGTTTGAACAAAATGTGTTCACTACAAAATAACCTTTTCGTGCAGATTCCCTGTCGGTAGTGTCACCAATCCGATGCCCTCATTTCAGCAGTAATACTGAAATCAACTTCTTATGCATTTATATGTGTTTCGTTAGTCAAATTCAATTTCAACACTTCTACATGAGATTTATCTCTTTCTGCTCCCTGGACATTGTTTTCACTGGATTAACACAAGATTACAAATTATTCTGGACAAAAATGCATTATCATGATCCCTTTCCACTAACATATCCGAGCCAATACTTCTCTCTCATTACATTATTTTCACCTCTCTCCTCACTAGCAATACACTCCCCTTTTCCCCCGTGCAAGACTCACTTCCTCCTCGTGACCAGTCGCGCTCCACTGAGGGTCTGGCGTTGAGGCTCTTGGAGAAGAGAACTGACCGGCGAACTGCCACTCGCCACGGGTGCCTTCCCACCGAAGCACTAGCTCGAGACTAGATGGTCAAAATTTTAATTTATCATAGATTTATCATAAAAATTTATCATTATCATAACCAGTAATAATGACATATAAATAAAATCAAATCGTCCTTACTCCTGATTTCCTTTTGTTTTCTTGTGAAAAATTTTAAATAAAGGTGTGTATATTTTTTGTCGATTTGACATCGACTTATATATGATCGATTTATCCGTATTCGTTTGATGCGGTAAAACAAAACACCCACACGTCTTAACCATATTTCATCCCTTTTCCCTTAGCTATCAGATTTTCATGATTCTTTTTTATTAAAGTTTCTAATTACATTTTAAGCCTGATTCTAATAGTTATTTTCTAAAATATAATCGTTTTTGATGAATTTGGAGCTTATTTGATAAAATTTGATTATTTTGTTAGTTTTTGTTGTTTTACAATTCTTTTTTAATGTTTTTAATAATTTTTATATCTTTTTTGTATCTTATTGTACTTTTTTATTATTTTTGTTTTGTGTAACGATAAGTAGGCGATAGTTGGTAAAGTTTGGTCCATTTGAATTTTCGGCTACCAGATTTTATCGGAGGTCGTGTCAGATAAACAAAATACTCAAAACCTTAGTTTTTGCCCAACCTAGTCAAGAATAGACAATGAGTTTTGATTTCATTTTCTAGTATGAATATTTACCAAATTTGACATTATGAATAAGATATGATTAAAATTATTTAATTCAAATGAAATCATGATTAGTATATCAATATTGATGATATTTTATGTCACTACATTTCTTACACGCCATAAGGAACAGAGTAAATTCTGATCATATTATCAAAAAAATTAGCAGTAAAAAAATTTGTACAAAAGGGGAACAAAAAATATTATGTTATGTAGGTATATTATTGATAGCCGGACAAAATGGCATTGACAAAATGTTACGAGTGTAAGGATATTTAAGCATAATTATCAACGGGCATAAATTAAGTTTTAAAATGATTAAAATTAAAAAATAAGATTTAAATTAACTTTTTATAAATTAGATTAAATATTTTAAATATCTGATTATAAATTATTATATTAATTATTAAATATTAATTTTAAAATATAACATAAAATAAAATTTAAATAAATTAATTTCTAAATAAAATAAAATTTAAATAATAATAATTATTAAATAAAATAAAATTTAAATGCTGTTGTTAATTTGTTTAAATTTTCGGAAATATGAACGATATAATTTTGATTTGTATAAATTTTGAACTTTGAATGAATATAAATTTTGAATTAAATGAAGATGTTTTCACAGCATCTAACAACGAGGACAAAATGTCTGCGGACAAAATGACACGGAGAAAATTGTAGGGGAATATGATAATAAATTGTACATTTTAGATTTAAAATTCTCACGAATTAGATAAAAACTGGAATACAATTAAAGCATTTTCTGGTGAAATAACCAATGACAACTATTGAAACCGTAAAAATGAACCAAATCCTCGTTTTGGTTTCAAATTAAAAACATAGTTATACAAATTAAAATTCTGATGTTGAATCCATGTCTTAATCCAAATTCAATTATGGTTGATTTAACACATTCCCGGATTTCGAACTTCTAGTTAAACGACTTCTGTCCCTAGCCTTCGTTCCACTACAGCATGTTACTGATTTGTTTGAACATTTGATCGTAGATCCAGCTTGGGAGACATAGAAGGTGTTCTAAACATTAATGTTGTTTGACTTCATTATTCATTTTCATTTATAAAACACTATTATTATTTTTGAAACATTTTAAAATAACTTATCAATAAACACTATTCACTTTATTGACTGAATGTCTGACAAATTAATTTTTGCTAGTTATAATTATTATCATAAACTACATTTAGATTAAATTTAAATAAAAAAGATTATTAACTTTTTTCATTTATTTTTCCATCATACCTTTTTGTCCGTGCCATTTTGTCCTAGCTCCATATTATTCTATATGTTGAAGAAAAAAATATTTCATTAAATAAATTTACAAAATTATGTTCATCTATCATTTATTTCTTTTTGGAAAGGGGTCCCATATATAAAATTTTCCAGAGGCCCTGCACACCAACAACTTTGGGTGTATGGTTTTTTTATATTATCGATTGATTGGAAAAATTCACATTTTTGATTTCCTTGATTTTGGAAGTTTTATCGCTTCGTATTTGTATTTCAGTTTCTATTAATTGGAGCTTCCTGTAGTAAGCAATTTGTTTTTGTTGTTCTTTTTCTTTCAAGACTTCTGATTTTATTTATTTTTAATTTCAAAATAAGTAATCAAATTAAGTTTACTAACTAAATAAAATATTTTAAAACTGCTTAGAAATTCTGAGAATACTTGAGAATTTGTTCCTACACAGAATTTTCTGTAGAAAAATTGGTCAACTCCTTTATCTATAGATTATTCCAAAATTATTTATTTACAATATACATGCACGTTTTTATACCTTTATAATATTCTTAAAGATCATTTTAATTACACAATAGATTATAATTAAGACGAAAATAAAAAATTAAAGCGGTAATTTGTTATTCAGATAATGGTGTAAATATTAAATTTCAAAATTGAAATGATATATAGTATAAGAATGAAAATTCATAATATACTATGCAATAAAATGATTATTAACCCGTATGTAACCACCGGGGGGGGGTATTTTTACCCCCTGGCTAATCTTTTTAGGTTTGTGTCAAAACCAATTGGATTTTTCTTAAATGCTCTTATGGATTTTCCTGTGTTTGCCTGGGCTACAAGGGGATTCAAAATTTATATATATATATATATATATATATATATATATATATATATATATATATATATATATATATATATATATACATGGATTCGTTTGTTGAGTAATCCCAGGTTAATCATGTCACGGTAACCGGAAAGTATGTATCTAGAAATGTTACTGGTAATTTGTTGATGTATGTGCTAAGTATTCAAATACTTTTCAGTTCTATTTTTAATAACTGCAACGTATACTTTCATTTACTTACTTTTCTTACTTATTTCTTTGTTTATTTATTCTTTGTATGAGGTCATTGCCACCATTTGTAAACAACAAAATTGTTGTAATTATTTCATTGTAAAACAGATATACATCCATCCTGCAGGTAAAATTATGATTTTTGATCTGTAATAAATGCTGTCTTTTGATTTTTATGCTGTTGGAATAATGCACGCACACGCAGTATATGCGTTAATAGCTGTCTCTTTTCTTCCTACCCCAGTACCCAGTATATTACTGATAATGATAGGCAAAATAAAAGATACAAACTGTAAATTATTCATGGACGCAACTCCATTTTATATGTTTTTAGTATAAAAAGTACAGTTATCATTACAACAACAACAATTTATGCATCATAAATGCCATTCAACGTATTTTGCAGAAATATTTGTAACGTTTGTCGCTTTTAGATGGCGTCATCGAGACGATTATCACTAAGACAAGCATCAGAAGAAATACAAAGGTGGCTTTGTATTGCCCTACTTTCAAATGGTATTTTATATTTCCCGATATCTAGCATGAAATGCTTGATATCCAATGGGGGGTAATTTTACCCCCCCCCCAGGTGGTTACAAATATAGGCAAAAAAATTGTGGGTATATGAGGGTTAATAAAATTTGTTCATAATATTCGGAAATAACAAAACAAAAACATTACTTTTGGTGGGTTTCTGGGTGTTGATATTTTGAAACTATATGGTTGTTACCCAGACAACCCCATACAAATATTTTTAGCTTACAACTTGGCACCCGTTGCTAAGCAACGTTGGAACTGTGTTCGAGTGGGTAGATCGTCCGCAAAAAGTGAGCGCTATTGCTAATGTTGTAATTTACCGAACGATCCATGGGTCCATCGAGCTGCCGATATAAGGCCTGTGCTCGATTTCGATTCTTAGGTCCCATTATTCTCCTATCTCTTTCAAATGCTAACCTATACTCTCATATCATTCATCTTTATGTCCATTTGGCTAGTCCTTCTCATCGTCGTCCGTGTTGATGATTTTTCTATGGCCTGTAAACCCTCTGTTATGTTAAATATTCACACAGTATCTCTCTTACCCTTATCCCTATTATAACTACTATGCTCCCTATCATTATCACTAGCATTATCATTGTTGCCATTATCTGTATTACCCTTATTAATTGTTACTACTATTACATTTATTATTATTCTTATTGCTATAATTACCATTATATTTATTATTGTTATTATTATTATTAATTGTTATTATTATTATTATTATTATTATTATTATAATTATTATTATTATTATTATTATTACTATTATTATTATAATTATTAAAATTATTATCAATATTATTAACAAATTTTTGTGTAGGGATTCGTCCTTATTCCTCAGCTTTAAGAAATATTTTTCTTATATAAAGATTTAGCCATAATCCATCCATCTTTTACAGTTTTCGATAAAGTATTCTTGTTAATTCGAAAAATTTTACCAGCGTTCCGCTCTTATTTTACGGTTTTATCCTTATTCTATAGTTTTCGACAAAGTATTTTCATTGACTCGGAAAATTTGAGCAGCGTTCCGCCATTATTTTACGCGTTCCATTTTTACTTTACTATCTTTGTTAAGTATTTGAATTAATTCGGAAAATTTGAGCAGCATTCTGCCCTTATTTTACAGTTTCATATTAATCTTATACCAACAGTTGAGCCGCATTTCACTTTTATTTTACTATTTTCGATAAGTATTTTAATTGATTCGGAAAATTTGAGCAGCGTTCCGCCCTTATTTTACAGTTTTATAAAAGTTTCAATTATTTCCGAAAATTTGCGCAGTGTTCTGCCCCTATTTTCCGTTTCAATTCAACATAAATTATTTAACTCTTATATATTATTTAAAAACATTATTTTTCATGATTTTGGTCGTTCGGATTAAAAAAAAAAAAATAAATAAGTTTTACCGTATCAGTTGAGTAAAAGTTTCGAGCACAAAATTGATGGTTTTAAAATATTTATTTGGCATAGATAAATTCATCCCTTCGTAGGCTCGCATAGTAGCAATCATCAATTGGCATAAAATCATCTTGTCAATAATTCATAACACTTCGCAGTATCAATCAAATAAATTAGCATAAAATCATCTTTTCATAAATTCATAACATCATATAAATCGATACCCGTGCACTATCTGAGAGTTAACGTGTTCAGTCAAAACACTTATCAATGTTGATTGGCTGAATGCACGGCTCTCAGCTAGTTATGCACACAAACTCGAAGTATACTAGAAAATTTTTCTCTGAAAAATAAGACTGAAAATTTGTGAAAACACATCGGTATATATACCTATAATTTGGCCTTAACCTTGCGTGTTAATTTTATTGCGATTAAACAAAATTAGACCTTGAAATTATTTGTGTTATCTAAATTAAATTTTTATTTATTTCTTAATTTAAATTGGTAATTTATTTTTATCATTTTTAAATAAATTTATTCAGCTAAAAATATTTTATTTTTATTCATTTAATTCCTTAATTTTTACTTTTATATAAATGGTCATTTTATGGTCAAATTTTCTTGTTATTATGTTATTTTTGATGTAAATTTCGTGCAGTTCTTGATGCATTCTGTGTTTATTTTATTTTACTTTTATGTTTTTAATTTTATATTTATTTATATTCTCTCAAATTTTAAAGTGTTTAGTTGGTGTTGTATATTGTATTTTAAGTTATCTTGGTGCTGGGTTTTCGTGCTGTATTACTGATGCATTTAAACAATTCTCAAGGCTATTTGTGTGCTGGCCCAACACTTTATAAGATAATATGCTTAACTGTCCAAATTTTCTTCCTGAGCTTGTCCAATTTTTTCTTTTAAATCTCTCTTTTCTCAAAACGACTATTTTGGTTTATTGGTGTTAATTTTTTCATGATCAACTACTCTTTCATTTTACTTACTCTTTCATTTCTTTCTGATGTTTCTCTAGATGTATTCTTCATAACATATAATATATATAGTTTAGTCTTTCCCCATGACCAGGTAACAAGCAACTCATGGTCTGGTGAAAGAGATTACCGGAGAAGGGACCTGGACCAATGGACTACCAACACACGGCTATATCTCCTGCATGACACTATAATAGTAGTGGGATACCGGCCCTCTAGCTCAGAGGCCATCTAGCTCACATACCCCCCCGGCAAAATTTTTTTTTCTAAGTTTAAAAGTACAAATTTTTTAGAACAAAGACAATGACTCATTCAAGGTCATTTAAACAAAGACCATGACTCAGTCAAGGTCATTGGATGACTCGTCAAAAATTTCAAGGTCATTGAAACAAAGACCATGACTCATTTAAGGTCATTGGATGACTCATCAAATTTTTCAAGGTCATTCAAAAGTAGGTCAAGGTCACGGAAAAGTAGGTCAAGGTCATTGGATGAGTCATCAAAATTTTCAAGGTCATTCAAAATTTTTCAAGGTCATTCAAATTTTCTCAAGGTCACGGAATTTTTAAACATTTTAAAATTTTAATTTACTACTTATAAACATAAGTAGTATATATTTGTAAATTATTTTATTATTATTATTAATATTATTAATATTATTTATTACTATTATTATAATTAATATTATTAATATTATTATTATTACTATTATTATTAATATTATTATTTTTATTATTAATATTATTAATATTATTATTATTACTATTATTATTATTAATATTATTATTATTAATATTAATATTTTTATTATTATTATTATTATTATTATTATTATTATTAATACTTTTAAAAACTTTTATTAATTGTATTATTATTAATACTTATAAAAAATTTTATTTTTATTATTATTACTTTTAAAAACTTTTATTATTATTAATACTTATAAAAACTTTAATTATTATTAATATACTTATAAAAACTTTAATTATTATTATTATTAATAATACTTATAAAAACTTTTATTATTAATATTATTATTAATTTTATTAATAATAATAATAATAATAGTAATAATATAATAAACAAATATTTAAAAACAACTACATAAAAACAAAAACAACTTCACAAAAACCACTTCATAAAAACAAAGAATTAATTATAAATACATTAAAATATATAGTGTTTTTACATTTAAAACATCTATAAAGTAATATTTCGCGTTTCGTCACGCTTTTGCATGAAATAATAATATTATAAAAATGTAATTATAAAATATTATATCTAAATTTCATAATAAAAATGAAAACTATTACAAGTTTTCTAGATAAATAAGATTCCAAATTAACAAAATCAGTTTTTTAAAAACATTTATTATTCTGATAAATACACGTCATCAATATCAATGTTATCTTCGTTAAAACCATCGAAAAGCTGTCCATTATCGCTGATTTCGGTAGAGTCATCAAAACTAGGGCTCAAACCACCGAAAAGCGGCTCATCCAAGAAATTAACTTGGTCACTATCTATTGCATCAACCCCAAAATAATGCCCAAATGCGATACTGGTATTTTTCGCCACCCACAATCGCTTATCATCGTTATTACTCAAAGCGATTTTACTGTTTTTAAATGTGTACAGCTGATGGTTCCGCGTCCCTATCCTACTTTGAGTTACTGTGAAAACTACGTTTTTATTGTAGCAATCCAAATAAGACTGATGTTTGATGTCAGTCCCCAACAACTTCACCCCTTTAGCCCTCATTGTATCAGATTTACCTAATAAACTATAGCACTTGGGTCTTAAGAAAACTCACTCCTTATACCCGAGGCCTTTGCTTTCATCTTTAAATTTTCCTATCACAGAATCTAATTTCCTCGAGTATAAGGGATGTGCCGGGTCGTAATTTGAGGTATCTAAAAGGTTGTCTCTTATCATTGCCGGCAAAAGAATTTCAAGCTTACAGTGCTTAACCTCAAGAAAAAACGAATCAGTGTCGCCGGCAACGATATTTATATCACAGTTGAATTCTGATCGATATTTTGCCAATTCATTATATTGTAATTGGTACATCCGCAGCTTAGACAGGTCTAGTACTGATTGGCCAATGTAGCTAGGCCTGTCTAAACATATAGAATCTTTGTTCAGATGAGCAGCAATCAAATCATCCACTATTTTAATGGACTTTTTGAAAGTCGGTTTTGAGGCATATACAATCATCTTTTCAGCTGAATTGCATAGCCTCAAATTCATCCTTTTTTTCAAATTCTCAACGGACTTCCCATATAGACTATTATTAAATAATTTATACAAATCTCTATAAAGCTCGCACTTTGTGTTTGAGCGTAAATCTGTATTTCTTTGTATATATTCTTTAAAAATAGGTGCTTGTTTAAATTTAATTGCCCTATGAATACACTCAACTTCCGCACCCAATTCTATATACAGCTTGAGAAGTCTCCAGTGAAGAACATGGTTCTTCTTACTGTAATGCGTGAGCATTAACTTCTCAACTTTTGATTTGGGCGGGCACATTTTTTCAGGAGCAAGCGGAAAGTCATTCAAATACTGATGCACACGCTCAGGGATATTGATGTCAACTTCCATTGTATAACCATACGGAAGGAATTCAATATTCGCATTCACACATTCACTCAGCACATCATTCAGATTATCATGCACCCAAACAAAATCACCATACGGAAGGTTTTGGCTAAGTGCCCAACCATATAAATTATTAATGTCGATATACAAGAGTTCTGTATCTTCAGTACTTGCAACATGATGTTTGTTAACAAATGTTAACCCACCCCGTATTCCACCCTCATAGAAATTAAACATTTCCATGTCCTGCAAAAGTTTTATGGGTTCCTTTAATGTCATGAGAGCGGACGCCCATGATATTCCAGGAATTCCATAAAAATTCAGAGGTTCTAAACCATTGTAAGCAATAGCCTTTGCGCGAAATTGCTGAAAATAGTCTGCAAGGAGGAATACGTCTAATTTTAGGTAAGTTAACATATAGTCTAACATTGTAGTGCAATTTTGCTGTGTCCAAATTAGTTGGGCGGTAGCATATTCATCATCAGATACAGAATCCCATTTTGGAGGTAGTTCATAAGTCGATTCAAGGACCTCTAGTGATACTGCAAAATCATAAGGAAAGATACCCTTTGTCTTAACAATAAGACCATCAAAAGCCGAACAAGTTAGAGGTAGATCAGTAAGAGTTTTTACAGCCTTGGCTTAAGAGCAATTTACAAATTGCATACTATCTATAAATCTAACAGCTAATTTCTTAATATTTACAATCAAAGATATGAATTTCTCAGCTGTTGTAGGAATGATATTTAATTTCCAAGACGGAAATTCATTCAATTCATACTTTAAAATATGATGAAGGTCATACCCTCTCAAATTATGAAAGACGATATGTAACTGTTTGCTTATTTTCCTATTTATATTACAGTTACGACAGGCAGCACCAAGATACTGACCTGTAAAATGATCATGGTCCTTAACCTTATTTCTAATAAGTTTTTTACAAAGATAGCAAGTTCTACATGCGATGAACTGCTGTTCCTCATTAGAAGTAAGATTATTCATAGATTTTTTACCATGATTTTCATAATATGGTAGGACAATTGTGACAGCAATTTCCTCTACTTTCTTTAAAAATTACAAAACACATTCCAAGCCTATAAAACTGAAATATTGTGTAGTATTTGTGTAATTATTTATTAATAATAAGCCTGCTGATATCGGCATGTGTATTTGATGATGTTTTACATCTTTAGGCAAAACAGCCTCAAAATCCGCATAAATTACGAATGGTGGGGTAATCATTTTAGAATAATTTTTAAATATTAAGTTTTTATTTTCAGGGAGCGTGTATAGGGTTGTTCCTATTTGATTTTAGGCGCACAAATCAACATGTGCCTTAAAGGTTTTATCATAATAAAAACCGTTTAAACAATGGGGACACCATTTTACGCGAATTCTGGTGTTACATTCACTACTCGAATGACAATTCAACAGTCTATTTAAATTAAAAATTGCGGTATAATGAAAATTATCACCGTCTTGTAATAATAAAAGATTAATCGGGTTACCACCGATAACCTTTGTTCGATGAATTAAGACAAGGTGAGGATGATGAGGTACATAATCAATGTCATTCAATTGTTTAGAAGGGGTGTTGTTATATTCAAAGACATTGATGGCCAAATTTAAATCGCTATTATTTCTCTCAAATTTGGGTATGTTACAGAGTCTCATTGGACAATCTGTAATTGAATCATAATTCAATTCATCCATAAAAGTAGTGTAAGAAGAAACACGCTCCCTATTTTTTAAAACTATATCACGCTTTAAAATCGATAAGACACTATATATAAAACACGAATGATCTGTGTTTTTAACGTTTACAATAGCCTTTTTACCTACTAGAGATTCAGGCGTAGGGATAAAACTATGTCCGGCTAATCGACTTACAGGATAATACGCGGTTAAAATAAAATCGATTTCGCGAATCTTAACTACGCGCCACCCAATTCCTAAATATGTGAATTTTTCGATTTTATCATTTAACCGACTCACACCATCAGCAAGAAAAGAAATTATCTTTTATTTCCCCATCTTTTTCAAATTGAATGAGAGCTGTAAACTGAACTTTTACAGATCCCATTTTCTTTATTTCATTTTGTAATTTATTTACAAGTTTATCCGTTAATGCGATTTGAACAATGTTTTGATTTTCTAAATCAAATCGAATATTTTTACGGGAACCCTTAAGTCAACCTCTATTTCAGGTTCATCGTTTATTTCAATATTTACAGAACCCCCTATTTGATTATATTCAGTTTCGTCATCACTTATGATGATTTCTATTTTTTTAATTTTAGCAGGGATACACGACACGATTTTATCAGCAGGTCTTTTTGATTTTTTAGTAACAGTTGTATTATTGTTTATGTTTTTAGTAATCTTTGTATTGTTTGTGTTATTATTATTATTACTAACATTTTTCTCATTAATCATTTGAAATAATGCCTTTTTATTAATTTTAAATTGATTTAAATGGCTAGAGTGTTTCTTATAAAACTCTAGATATTCAATGTCTTGGGCTGTATCGCATTTAGGGCAAATAAAAAAGTCGATGCCATAGAATCTATGACCATAGTAACTTTCCATAGTCGTATGGCATTTCGAGTTATGACCAATTCCAGATTGGCAATAGTTTTTATACAAACGACCTGATAAATATGTAATTATTATCAAATGTTTATTATTATTTAAATCATATATGAATCAAATAATAATATATAAATGATGATAATTATGTAAATATTTATAAAAATTAATATTCGTATTTCAAATCATATATTTCTATTATAAATCACATGTTTGAATAACATATCGTAAAATAATTTATAAAAATTAATATTCGTATTTCAAATCATATATTTCTGTTATAAATCACATGTTTGAATAACATATCGTAAATAATCTATAAAATTAATATTCGTATTTCAAATCATATATTTTTATACAAACGACCTGATAAATATGTAATTATTATCAAATGTTTATTATTATTTAAATCATATATGAATCAAATAATAATATATAAATGATGATAATTATGTAAATATTTATAAAAATTAATATTCGTATTTCAAATCATATATTTCTATTATAAATCACATGTTTGAATAACATATCGTAAAATAATTTATAAAAATTAATATTCGTATTTCAAATCATATATTTCTATTATAAATCACATGTTTGAATAACATATCGTAAATAATCTATAAAATTAATATTCGTATTTCAAATCATATATTTCTATTATAACTCACATGTTTGAATAACATATCGTAAATAATTTATAAAATTAATATTCGTATTTCAAATCATATATTTCTATTATAAATCACATGTTTGAATAACATATGGTAAAAATAATTTATAAAATTAATATTCGTATTTGAAATCATATATTTCTATTATAATTCATATATTCTGATTACAAATCAAATAATACTAATCATATTTCAAATAATATATTTCTAATCATATTTCAAATCATATTTCAAATCATATATTTCTATTATAAAAATAAATCACATATTTCTATTTCAAATAATATATTTCTATTATAAATCATATATTCTGATTACAAATCAAATAATATTAATCATATTTCAAATCATATATTTCTATTATAAAAATAAATCACATATTTCTATTTCAAATAATATATTTCTATTATAAATCATATATTCTGATTACAAATCAAATAATATTAATCATATTTCAAATCATATATTTCTATTATAAAAATAAATCACATATTTCTATTTCAAATAATATATTCTATTATAAATCATATATTCTGATTACAAATCAAATAATATTAATCATATTTCAAATCATATATTTCTATTATAAAAATAAATCACATATTTCTATTTCAAATAATATATTTCTATTATAAATCATATATTCTGATTACAAATCAAATAATATTAATCATATTTCAAATCATATATTTCTATTATAAAAATAAATCACATATTTCTATTTCAAATAATATATTTCTATTATAAATCATATATTCTGATTACAAATCAAATAATATTAATCATATTTCAAATCATATATTTCTATTATAAAAATAAATCACATATTTCTATTTCAAATAATATATTTCTATTATAAATCATATATTCTGATTACAAATCAAATAATATTAATCATATTTCAAATCATATATTTCTATTATAAAAATAAATCACATATTTCTATTTCAAATAATATATTTCTATTATAAATCATATATTCTGATTACAAATCAAATAATATTAATCATATATTTCTATTTCAAATCATATATTTCTATTATAAATTAATAATATTTAAAGTATTATAATACTTTACATATTATTAACTTATACTCATTAAAATACTCTTATAAAATAATGATAAATTTAAAAATAATAATGCTCCTTAAAATATTAAAAAAATAATAATGTTCATTAAAATATTTAAAAATATATTAAAAATATTTAAAAATAATAAAAATCCTACATTTTTTATAAGAAATCTCGTCTCCCACAGAAACGTCAGCATCCATAGAAACGGGGGCATAATTCTTGTCTTCCCCAGAAACGGGGGCATAATTGTTGTTATCCCCAGAAACGGGGGCATTATCAATAAATGTCTCGTCCAAATCTACTGACGCTGCTGAATGAATATTTTCATTGATATCCTCACTAATAATTTCTGAAAAACATTAATAATAATAATTAAATAAATAAATTTACCAATATCGGAATCATCGCTATCTTCTATTAAAATAATTTCCTCATTTGTAACATTTTCTAAAATTATATTAAAATAAATAATAATAAAATTAAAAATTACCAGGAACAAATTCGTTGACACCGTCAATTTGATTTTGAAGTTCGGTTATATTAAACCAATCTAGAAAAATAGAATAATAAAATTTAAAATTAAATTAAAAATCCTTACCATTTTCATCGACCAACAATTGGCGTAAAATTCTTGAGTTCTCCATTTTGATTAAATTTTTTAAAATCCCACGAGTAAAATTTTGAAATAATTGTGACAAATTTAGAATTTGTCAATGTTTATAAAGAGAATAATATTTTCAGGATTTAGCCAATCACATTTTAGCAATACACACATATAGGTGAGAGATTTTTACGCATGCAGCCTATTCTGTGTAGGCATGTGTTCTTTGTAAATCACATACATACTTTTGTTTGTATGTGTTTTCTTTATTCTGTTTTGAGTGTGTAGGCATGTGTTCTTTGTAAATCACATACATTGAGTTTGCATGTGTTTTCTTTATTCAATTTTGTGTATGCATGCACTTATCATGTGATGATCATGCACTGTCTTTGTGATCACGCACTTATCATGCAATGTCTTTGTGATCACGCACTTATCATGCACTGTCTTTGTGATGATGCATTAGCTTATCTTTAATTAAACACAATAATAATATTAATAATAATAATAAAATAATATTAATAATTATAATAAAAATAATAATTATAATAATAATAATATTTATAAAAATAATAATAATAATAATAAAAATAATAATAATAATTATAATAATAATAATATTTATAAAAATAATAATAATAATAATAAAAATAATAATAATAATAAATAACAATGTTAATAGTTAAAACATAACAATAAACATTAATACATTTATTAATCATCAAATCTCTTGGATAATAACCAAGCTAAACAATGTTGACCACATGTTAAGGTCCATGGTTTTTGATACATAGTTTTATTATATATAATAGGTTTACCCATTGTTTGAAGTTTTGAAACCATTAAAGCCGTTAATAGAAACCCATAGGATCAAATACTAATATCTTGCTAGGTTTCATATATATTGGTAACCAATGTTCTCCACCGAGATGAGACGATTGAGTATTGACGATTATGGCTTGATTATTACGTAAATATGGAATTTTATCAAGAGGAAATACCCCTAAAAATTCATGTCCTAGTATTTGTTTTCCAATTCGATAGACCTGAACAGAACTACATCAATAATATTACTATTACATAAAAAACTTACTCCATGACAAATTATCATTAATTATCTATACATTTATACCAACATTTTCAAACCAACAATGTTCGTTTAAACCAACACTGTTCTGTTTGCAGTTATTTGAACCTCATTTTCAAACACTCCATATATTACAACATGTACCGGTTCAGATGTAGCTTTAGCAAACTTTATATCTAATCGTAAATTTCCATTTTGAGGTAATTGACTCTGATTTAAATAAAAATCGGGTGCCAAAACAAATGTGAAGAATGGATATTTGTTTTTAAAATCATCAACAGTTATACCACAATTAAGGTTTTTATCCAAATAACCCATATTTCTAACTATACTCTGCATATATGTAGCACAATAATTATCATTTTCGAAATCTTGAGTATATGTTTCTCTATAATCACTATTTTTCGATAAAGTTAGCGATGTTACACCGAAGGTTTTGAAAATTGAGCTCGATGTTAAGTATGATCCATTATATTGAGATTCACTTTGAAATGTTACCAATATAAAGTTGGGCATTCTTCTATCTCCAAATATTTGTTCCTTATAGAAAGAAGCTGAACCTTTAGCAATAGCAAATTGATCAGTTTCCTTTGTTTTCAATGGATATATTGCATGCTTAGAATTAAGACCCAATTGATGACCGGCTAATACAGAAGGCTCAACACGAACTCTTCTTACCAATAATTTTGCATCAACTAATTGAAGAATTGGTGCTGTGGTAGCACTTGTTAGTGATAATGCCGAATCAGATCTTTTCAATCTAATGTGTACATTAACACCTGGGAGTAAATATTTCGGTTGATCCATAAAATCGAGTTGTAATGATGAGCACATGGTAAATAATTTCGAACCTTTAATCCACTTTTTCCTATCGTCATCACTACCATAACCCATAGGAGTTAAACATGTATTTTTAGTATCGCTATTGTAATTTATAATAGTTTCTATTAGAGCTTTGTGAATATATGTACTGTTACCACCCTCAATCTTGATATTATTAAATCCGAGAACTGCATCTTTAAAAAGCGTATGAAACAAGAAATTGTTTGGTATTACATCACTAGGTTCACCCAATGGTTTTCTATCTTTATCTACAACTTTGATCTGAACAGTTAACAATGTATCGTTCAAATCTAGATATTCAGTTTGGGAACCATTAATATAAAATTCAATATCAGTTCTACTATCCATAATAGAATTCATCGGGAATACATCTTCAAAGGCCCCCATTTCAATTACTGCTTGCAGAGATGGTCTATCAAATAAACACAATTCAGATTTACCACAAATCATTTTTGAAATATAGTTCCATGTCCTTTCATTCGTTTGTTTATATGTTTATGATGTCTTTCACGTTTTTGAGCCGGTGCTTCAGGCTTTTGAAACATACCTGCAACACTAGGTAGAACTTTCCCTAACTCGGATAATGCATTTGATTTCAGAGATGGCAATATTTTCTGCTCATTCATTATCACATCTTTAGCAGTTTTCATACCAAAACTACCAAGGCGTTTAAGAATAGGAAGTGCAAATCTACCGATAGTTTTCAACCATCCTGATCCATACTGTTTACCAATAAAATATGGTAATTCGCCACCACTTTAGCTACCACTATACATACTAATAATATCGTTATTGGCCATCTAATTTACGAAAATGTAATGTCAAATGAGTTTTTGTATCTTTACTAAATTCAATAAATTTACCGCTATCATCACGAATATTTATTTCTATATTGTTTATACATGATGTTGATACCGGTAAGTACATGGGATCATCGATATTTATATTGACGACTTCATCCTGGTCAGGTTTATCAACCCAAACAGATTTCAAAAGAGGAACCAAAGAATCACCAACAATTATAGGATCGATGATGTTAGTATATATGAACATTTGCCTATGAAGTTTTATTATTTTTGGTTTGCATACACCAAAAGCACTTGCCCTATATGTTTGCTTATCTAATCCCAATGTATTAGCCAAATTCTTATCAAATGTAACTTCACAAATGTTATTATTCAGACTGAAATTGCATATTCCATCTTTAAGAAATTCAATAGTTTTAAATATATGTAAACAATTTAATGAAATATATTTATGTAATTCTTCAAGTGTTTCAATATATAATTCATTAGTAAATGTAAATGTATCTTCCACCTCATTAATATATGATACAGATATTTTGATGTTTTCGATCGTTACACTTTTCTCATCAAATGTTTTGAAGCGTATTAGGTATTCAGTTCCAGGAACAACAATGCTAAGCTTATCACAACCCATTCGCTTGGCATCCTCAATACTTTCAAACTTTATTGTAAATGGGCTAAAATAACAACTAACATTCAATCCATCTTTGAAAAACATGCCACTATTTTCATCTAAAATTTGATTTGGAATATGACAATATCGTTCAAAATTATTGATTGAGAAAATACCACTACAGGTTTTGGGAACACGCTTCTTGAATCCGATTTTACAATGACTATAAAATGGGAATGTATTGTACACAAATGTAAAGTCTTGCAAAGCAACTTCCCAATTTCCATGTAAATAAATGGGATTTTGAAGATCAACCATAAATTTACTTGCTTGATTTTCCGGATGGATTAGTGGGCAACTATTACTCGGTAAAATTGTATAGAAACTCATTTTACTAGGTCTTTTGATGATAGTCATGAGGGTTTTTGATATCCATGCCATTTGACATAGTATTGTTTATCCTTACACACCATTTTAGTTTTCAATATTTTCTGAATTCTGAACACTGTAGGTTTGGAAATAACTTGTAATTCCTGTTCATAGAATTTCCCTTGTATTAAATTGTTATCACTATCTTTAATAACATACATTACAGGACTCTGTTTAGTATTAATTTTAGTAATTTGAAATACCTCCAATTACTATCGAAATTTTTGATGAAAGGTGAAGCAGATATTTTACTAATTCTAACGTGATCACCAACTTTATATTTTGGTTTTGTAATAGGAACTTTTTTAGACTGTACTCGTGTTTTTGAGCTGATATCTACGGGTTTCAAACCATTCAGACCTCGATGTGATGAATTATTATAACTAACAAGTATTTTCGGTAGTACATTTACCTTGATGCACGAAATATTTCTTCAATCTATCCCTCAATGTCCGGTTAAATCTTTCAACATGAGCGGCTTTGTATTGAGAATGTACAGAATAATGATTTATTTTGAGACGATCCAGGATTTGCTTAACTTTACTATTATAAAATTCCTTGCCTATAATAATAATAATAAAAATAATAATAGTAATAATAATAATACCTAAATCGGTTTGCAAATTATCTGGATGCCCATTTTTAAACATTGAGTTAATTGCTTTAAGTACTAGGATGTGAGCCCGTCAGATACAACCCCCCCCACTGACTTACGTAATTATTACGTAACATTTGACCTCTGCACGCGCTGTTGCTACCTGGAGATTGACCTTTGTCCACTAGTTGCTACCTAGTAATTGACCTTTGGTCAGTGACCTCATGATTACATCACTTGAACGCTGGTCACTTATTATGTCACTGGTCATGCTTATTACGTTATTACTTATTTTGTTACTGGTCACTTATTATGGCACTGGTCACTACTCGGAGACTGTAACCTAACTGTTATTATGTCACGTAGTTGTGGACCAACACACCTACCAACTTCCACACACCTAACTTCTAGAACTTTCCACACACCTACCTTCTAGAACCTTCCACACACCTACCAACTTCCACACACCTACCTTCTAGAACCAACCAACGATCCGCACCGATCCGCACCCATCCGTACCCATCCGTACCCATCCGTATCCATCCGTATCCACCCGTATCCATCCGTATTCATCCGTATCCATCACTCATATAAAAATTTATTAATATAACAATTTTGAATTTTTCATATGGGACACAGCTTTACATGGAGCTTGCCGTTCTGAGACTCTCCAAAAGCAAAAGATCCAATTGAGTTTCGATATTTCATCTTATTGTTGAGGAACTCTTGACGCAGTTGCAATCGAATTTTCTCTAAATTGTCCTCGGCTCTGATTCTCTTTCATCGGCATTTTCATCCGGCATTGAATCTCCATTGGCTTTTGATGCAGCACCTTTGTAGTGGAAGCTGATCACAAATCTAAGACATCAAAGTAGATTCGGTCATTGGAATTCAGCATTTGATTATCGCCTTCTGACATCTGCCCAGATTTATTATTGATAATTGACATTGATTGTTGAGGTCCATTTCTTTATCGAATATTGAATCTTTATCTGCTTTTATTTCCATCCTTCAGAACTAAGTTTTCAACAGATTTGGGAAAAATACCATCAGGCTTCTTCATTCAACAAGTTTAAAATTTCAACTAAATATAAAAAATTAAATTATGCCAGATTTAATTTACCAATTTCTATAAAATTTTAAATTTACAGCAAATAAAATATATATATTTATTTTCTATTAAAAAATTTAATTTTTAAAATAAAAAATAATTCGCCCACTATAGGAGTTGAACCCACGACTCAACGAATTATTACCGACACCACTAATGTAAGAATTTTGAAAATAACTCATTCAAGATAGGATTTAAACATTGGATTAGTTTATGAAAATAATTAATAGAATTATTTACATGTAAATACTTAACCAAATTCTATAAATTTATAGCAAATATACTGTTTCTAATGAAAATTCAATATTTTGATAATAATTCACCAAGTTAGTCGGATACTAATTTACAAGTTCATTCGACTCTATAAATTATTAGCGATACCATCAACTAAATTCGTTGTGTTTTTAGTGTTTTTATGAAAATAAGTCACTGGGTTTACAAATGAAAGTAACCGATAATTTCGGACATTAAAGCTTTATGTAGCCAAAACTGATTAAATAACCATTAAAAATTCATCAGGTGATACCTATTAAATATTTCAATAATTTATGATTCAAACTAGGTATATTATAATACTTTTCGATAAATTTATGGATAAACTATTACATGATTTGTTATAAAGTTATTTAAAAGGTTAAGAATTTTAACCCAATGTGAAGAAATATTTAATAATTCTAACCCTAAATAATGAAAGATAACTTTTAACCCTAAAAGATGAAAATAACTTTTAACCCTATGTGATTAAAAGTTATAACCTTATGTAAACCAATAATTACTAAATACAAAGTAAACACATGTCTTTAATAAAGAGTAGTTGGTAAAAAACATATATATATTTAAAAATCGTTGACAATTTTTAAGTACCTGTTAAAAATGGTTTGAAAATATGAATAAATATTTGAATTTAAGAATATTAAATTGAAAATCTCTATTGAAATTAAAAAGTATATAAATTTGTTAATCGTCAATTTAAATAAACTCGTAAAATTATTGATTGATTAAATGCTATTGTTAATTAGAAATATTATTGACTGAACTTATTTTTTAATAGAAAGTTATTCTTGAAACAACATAAAAATCATATTTCAATAACTTTTCTTTAAATTAATTTTGAAAAAGTAGAAACCACATACTTTATTTTGATTGGCTGTTAATATTGATAACGACATTATTTTGCGATAAATTTAATCGCTAAACTCAAAATACTAATAAATTTATTAAAATTATTACAGTTTTCTTGAAAATAATTTGAAAAAGTAGAAACAAAATACTTGATTTTGATTGGCTGTTACTATTGATAACGACATTATTTTTCGATAAATTTAATCGCTAAACTCAAAATACTAATAAATATATTTAAATTATTACAGTTTTCTTGAAAATAATTTGAAAACATGTTTTTCAATAAACTTATTATTATTTAACTAAAACCGGTTGTTGAAAATACTAATAAATTTATCAATTAAAATAATTAAAATTTTAATGAAAATAATAATTTGAAAATGAAATTATAGAATACTTGATTTTGATTGGTTAATTCTATTTATTACCAACGACTCAGATTAATTCAAATTTTAATGTTCAAATTATTTTCTAAATATTATTGGTATCGCATTGATAGGAAATCATACTATTCAATCGAACATAATTTCATTAATCTTTTTAAATAAATCAACAAAAGTCATTTAAAATTATTATAATGTTGTTGCTAATCACCGACTTATTTAACACTTATCCGAATCTAATTATATGCATTGTAAAACGCTACCACAATTCATTACTCTAAAGTTTCCTTATAAAGAATACCTCACCAATGTTTCCAAATCTAAAAAAATTGTAATTATAACGATTCAAGCAAATAGATTGACTAGAAAATTTCCATGTACAACAAATATTGGTTAAATTGACTATCAAATGTCTTAATTTATGGTTACCGTTCAATAAGAATTTGCCTCTATAAAAATATACTAATTATCCCTATTAAAAGTTTAACAATTTATTGAACTACACATACTTTTCTTCAATACAAAATGAATTTAACAGTATAAGAAAAACAATATTTGTTAGCATATTGATAAAAATTGATATACTTTAATGTCCAAATGGATATCCAACCACCTTAAAATCTTCGATAAAATTTTAATGAATTTCTATTATAGTATCAATAAATACCACAAATCATCGACAAAAAACATAAATCTACTCAATCCTTGAATTTATCTTCGATTCACCTAAAATCTATCATGTTACCAGTAAAGATTGCATTAATAAGCTACAATTTACTGACAATAATTCTACATATAAAGCTAATTATCGATTTCTCTACTTTACATTGGATTTAACCCCTAAAGTTACTGTAATTTAATGAATTACCACATTGAAATTTGTTTACATAAATCCTGCAATAGCTAGATTTATTAAAATGCAGTAAGAATCTTTAATGAATTTCTCTTACATGCAATAGTAAGACCCTAATATCCCAACAAATATTTGATTAAGACTCCTCAATCGTAACTAATTATTAAACTTATCACATTTATTTGGTAAATTACCGATCATTTTCATTAAAACCCCTATATTTATCGATATAAACTTAATATTTAGCCAAAATATCTACTTTAAATCGATATATTACTGATCATTAAAAACCCTATATTTATCGATACAAACTCAATATTTAGCCATAATTTATCCCTTAAAGTTGATATATTACTGATCATTTTCATTAAAACCCCTATATTTATCGATACAAACTTAATATTTAGCCAAAATATCTACTTTAAATCGATATATTACTGATCATTAAAAACCCTATATTTATCGATATAAACTCAATATTTAGCCATAATTTATCCCTTAAAATTGATATATTATTGATAATTTTCATGTAAAATGTAACATTAAATGATTATTTCTACTCAATATTTACCTTTGATTAATTTCTTTTAACACTGTATAAAATGATATACAAATTATTATTACGTCATAATAAATCGATTAAATTTCTCACTCAATATTTTCCTTAGTAACTTACTACATCTAAACTCGATATTCAAACTTGTAAAGCATACTAGAATTGATCAAAATCCCAATCCATAGTGATAAATCTAACCTTTCAATTATATCTAAAACTCTGAAATATTCATATGTTGGAATACTCTCTCTAAAATTGATGCAGTTCTCTTAAAAGTTTACGTCAAATTCTCAATAAATTCTTCAATTGAACTTCGATTAGATATAAAATTCATGAAAACTATATCAAAAATCCTAAATTTAAACTAAAATATTTAACAGGCTCTATATTATACTAAGTGGACATATATGATAAATTAATATACTAGCTATTATTCAATACATTATTACAAGTTTTAGTCTAATTAAACACAATTTCCATATTGAAGCCAATTTAACGATAAAAAATATTTAATCGAATATCAAAAGTTGATAACTAACTCTTAAATAACCAAAGAAGTAGTATTTTCGAATTCTAAGGATAATTAAAAGAAAAAAATTCTTACAAGTTGCACGTTATTTTTAAAATTAACGTTATGAAAATTGAAATCGGAGAATTTGCTGCTCTTTTTCAGCGTTTTTTCGAACAACTTAATGCAAAATCGAAGCAGGAAGAGGAATTTCGGAATGAATCAGTGCCTGGCTCTCGTGTGCCTTCTGAAGATATGCCTGTTTTCCAGATTAATGAAAGATTTCATGCATTGGAAAGAAGTAATGAGCTTCTGAACGGTAAGATGGATTCTATTGTTAATACTTTAAATTATCTTATATCTGGTTTGAATGGTGGTTTTGACAATAATAATAAATTAAATTGTATTTTTAAAACTAGTCATGTTAAGGAACCTCTTTCAATTGTTAAGACTAATCTTGTTAGTGAACTTCCTTCAGCTCTTTTAGTCCAAGATAAGGTTCCTTGTCTTAAGTTATCAGAAGAAGATTTGATTAGGAAAATACCAACTAAAATTGTTCCTTCTAAGAAAGTTTCTAAAAAGACAATAGAGCATACTTCTAGAGTAAAATTTTCGCTATTTGTTAGAGTTTTAGATTCCAAAGAGAGGCAACAGTTTTTTAAGCTATTTCCCAATTTATTTGCTTTATTGAAAAGTAAAGAATCAGAAAAGAAATCTGAGGTATTAAATATCGAGTTGACCAAAATTTCTAAAATAGATAATCCCCTAAATATAGCTGGATTTAAAAATTTCTTTTTTAGAAATAATAATATATGTGTTACAATTGATTTTTATAATAGTAGTAAAGTAAAATCTAAAATAACTAAAAACTTAAAAATCAAAACATCTTTAATAAACTCAAAGATTGTTAAAAATTACAATACGAATAAATTTATCCCTGCTTCTTTATCGATAAAGAAGTTTTTATTTGTTCTTTCAGATAAACTGGCTGAGACAACTAATATTAGTAATGTTACAGTCAGAGAGGAACAAATAAATAAAATAATTACTTTATTAAAAATTAAAAATAGCCTACCCGACAATTTGGTTAAATCCCAAATTAAATATAAGGATGGTGATTTTTTAATGTTGGATTTGTTAAATAGTTTTGAGATCGAGGGTGAGTTGGGCCAAAAAATTACTGAACTGTCCCGTTCACAAATTAAAGAACTATTTAACTCATTCCCAGAAATTCAGGAACTTTTTTTCATCGAAAAAAAAGCATAGATGAAAACCCTGAAAAATTAATTAATTTAATTAATAAATTTAAAATTGAAGAAACATTTCCTCAACAGATCTCATTTGTGGGGGGTAAATTTGTTAAGATTGATAAATTAAATGATTCTCAGTTTACACAAGTGGAATCTGAATCCGATATCATGTTTAACCTTGGTTTGTTTAGTCTCTTTGGTTTATCTGAATATGATAATATTTTAAATTCTCTTTTATGTCAACCAAAGTCTCCAGAGAAACTGGTTGATATAATTTTTCATTTAAATTACCTAAATTTAAAAGGCAATTTTGATACTTCAACAAACGGAACTTATGAAAATTATGTTCAAAACTATATTGTTAATTGTTTGTTAATGCACTCAATTCTAGATCTTGAGACTTGTGCTTTCTTAAATCTTGATAATATTGAATTGTGGGCTCCAAAATTGATTGAATTGATTCCTTCTTCTTCCCATTATAGTTCAAGTTGTAAAAAAAAACTTTTGAAGCTCAAACAATGGAAATTGTCTGGTAAAATTGACAGAATCCACAATATTATTTGTCCTGAAACTATAATTGAAATCAATAACTTTCTTGGGGTGATTGACCAATCTTATACTACCAAATCCGACCAACTGAAATTTCTAACTAGTTTAGGTGAAAAAATTAATAACATAGAAATCGACAATGATGTAGATGATTTGGTTAAAGCAAAGAGAATGCTTTATTTTATTATTAGGGACAAAAAACGATTTCTAAATAAAGATAATTTTAACTATCGCATACCCTTCAATTGTAGAAAAATTTGTACACTAAAAATGAGTGATTTCATAACTAAGCTCATTCAGTCAAATGAACTTTTTGAAGAGCGAGAAGTAGTTCTAGACAATAATATAGACGTATCTCCTAATGAAAACTTAAATATCTTAATAGTGGAACCGGTCAATCCCACTCCTGACACAGTTATAGTTGGTCAGTTGGGTACTTTCCCAACAGACATTGACGAAACTGAGCCAGTTACTATAGATAAACCTCTGAAAAAAATAACATCAAAACAAGCTGTAAAACCCAAGGCACAAAAATCTAAATGAAGGGAAGTGCCTGCATCAGTTTCAATATCTGTTCCAATCTCTGAAGAGACTGATGCAGATAGCACTATAATTAATTACTTTTTTCCTGAACGCGACCCCAAAATCTGGTTTACCGATGATGATATTGACTATTATCTTGAGAGTCACATTGGTAATCCAAACTTTGCCCGGTCAAATGTTTTATCGTCAAAATTTTAAGTTCGAATTGCAAAGACGAAATATTTCCAATGCCAGATAATCTTTTTAAAGCGCAAATAATATTATGCCCTCTTAACATCAATGAATCTCATTGGATCCTTTTTGTTTACTGTAAATTGACTAAAATTTCCTATTTTGTTGACCCAATTCTCCGTAAACGGCATAACCTTATTAATAAGTCAAGTGCACTTAAAATCACGATGGCTTTAAATAATCTTTTTGATCTCAAAGCTGCTGTAACCTTTCACCCCCATGATAACCTTGTTTACCAGGATAATAATTACGATTGTGGACCTTACATCTGCGCGTATGCTATGCTGATAAGCCAAGAATGGCAAACATTTCCCAACAACTTTATTGAAACAATACGTAAAAATGTCCATCGATTCCAAACTACTAAATTTCAGAATCCACCAAAAGTCTCTGGGGTGGTATAACGACACTGCCTATTTTTAAACGCTTCCAGAATGTAACAAGACCACCAAAAGTAGCACTTCCTTATAAAGCTTCTCTCCAAAATGAGAATTCCTGTGTACCTTCTTTAATAAAAGAATGGTTTAGTAATAAAAATTATATAACCGTATTGTCTCCTGAATTGACGTTGAATCTTATTGCACATAATAATCAATTTATAAGAGAAAACGTCACATTTAGGCAATTTACGAGAGTAAAGTATGTAATTGCTGTCATTCCAAACAACCCACACTGGTGTCTGTATATATTTTCCCCTTTATTCGAGCGCAGCTACATCTTAAACTTTCAAGGCAGAGTCTTAAATGAGAGACTTGTCAGTATTGGTGAAAGCATGACTGATTATCTGAATAAATTCTTTATTTCTACTGCGAAAGTCAATTTTATTGTTAATCATAACCAGACTCACTTCTCGTTTAGATCGGAAGATCCACATTTTTTTGCTTCTGCGTTTATTGAATTTCTCGAGAGATTCTTCTTTGGTAATATCCTTTCATTTACTAAAATCAATGAAACTTTAAAATCATTTAAACTACAAATAACAAATGAGATCTGTAAAAATTTAAATTTAATTAATTTTTCAATTAATGATGAAATTATCACAAAATATTTTAAAAATTTAAATTTACCCAGCAATTTTATATTCCTAAATTCAGCAATGTGCACTGCTATTATGGATGATTGCACTCGCTATTTAAATGATTTTTTAAACTATGATAATATTATCAAAGCACAAGTTATATTCGCCATTGTAGCACCTCCAAAATTTCGTGAAATTCTTTTTATCATAGACTACAACACTGATGAATATTACCTTTTAAACCCAACAACTCTTTTAGGAAATGATAATTATTTGTCTACTTGTAAGATTCTAAGAAATAAAATTAATGAAATTAGAGAATCACCTAATCGTGTATTAAATCTTGGTGAATGCCCACATGATATTCGTGGTTCAGGTTTAGTAAGCAAAATTCTGTTTTGTTCTTACATGTCAAATTATGCCAATGATTTGCCTTTAGTTGGTTTGAATTTAAGACAAATTGGTAATGTGGTAAGCTCCTTCCTTCCAATAGTTAGTGAAATAAAAAAAGTTAAATCCTTAGAAAACAATATAATTAATGAAAATCATAAAGATAGTGAAAATTTAAAAGAACGTAAAAATAAAATTGATCAACTTTTAATAAAAGTATTTAAAATGAATGTTGATGAAATCGTCGATGTAATTTTGGATCAAATTTCTATTAAAACTGTGCCAACACACAAACCTTACTTGGGCAATATAGAAAGAGTAGAATCTCAAATTAATAAAAGTAATTTAATTAAAAATTTCAACAGTGACATGAAAACCACTGTAAACACGATCATCAATGATGTAGATGTGGATGTTAGACCTAAATATGAAAACATTATAACGAATTTTGAGCACAAAATTCCTTTAGACCGAACTTGGGATAACGTGTTTAAATTTTGTAATCGTTCTGATAAAACACTTAAACTTAAATATTTATCGAATTCTGAGGTATTATTTGAGCTCAAGAAAGCTGACAACACAAGTCCTGGTGTTGATGGTATAAAATATCGAGACCTGGTGATGCTGGATCCCGAGGGTAAACTACTAACTTTTTTATTTAATAAAATTATTTCTAAAAAGGTTATACCAGATAGCTGGAAATCCTTTAAAACGTTGCTAATTCCAAAACCCGGTAAAGGTATAAATATGATAGTGTGTCATCTTGGCGTCCAATTGCACTACTTTCAGTTATCTACAAACTGTTTGCCTCTTGTTTAGCTAATCGTTTAACATTTTGGATAAATAAGAACAATCTGTTGCATATCGGTCAGAAAGGTGGCTCTAGACACGATGGATGTGTGGAACACAATTCAATTCTTTCGTCAGCTTTAGAGCACTCTAAATACAGCAAGAACTCGCAACTTGCTATTGCTTGGCTTGACATTAAGGATGCTTTTGGGAGTGTTCCTCATGCCTACATGTGGTCTTTACTTCGATTTGTTGGGGTTGATGAGGAATTTGTGACTATTCTTGAGAGGATGTATTCCGATACAAGTACTTTCTATAGTTGTGGTCCTATCTTGACTCCAAATATTGCAATCAGACAAGGTGTTAAGCAAGGATGCCCTATCTCTATGATATTGTTTGCTTTAGCAATTAATCCAGTTCTTGAAGCAGTATCCCGATCTAAATGTGAACCATTTATGATTGGTGAATCTGCAGTTAAAATCCTTGCGTACGCTGATGACATTGCTCTTGTATCAAAGTCTGCTTACGACTTACAGAGAGTAACAAACATTGCTGTTGTAATTGCATCTGAAATTGGCTTTGAATACCGTCCTGAAAAATGCGGTTATATCGAACTTCCTCTTATCGAAACAGAAAGTCAAATTCTTATAAATGACATTAAAATTAAAAGATTAGCTTCAAGTGAATTCTACCAATATCTTGGAGTGCCTGTGGGTGAAGAAACCGATCAGAGTCCATATGACATTCTTAAGAAAGTTTTTTCTGATACTAGGAAAATTGCTGATTCTGACTTACTTGGATGGCAAAAACTGAAAGCGTACAAAATCTTTTTACATTCACGTTTAGTATTTCCTTTTAGAACACGAGAGATTAAAACAAGTGCACTAGCAAAATCCAATGCCAACAATAATCTGACTGTAAACATCACTAGCCAATTAAGAAATTGTTTTAGGAAAATGATTTCTTTACCTAACCACTCTGAAGTATGTTATTTTTATAATTCAACTGAAAACGGAGGGGCAAACTGTGTTGATCTACTTGACGAATACCACACACAGACAATAACACACTTTTTCCGACTTTTTACTTCTAATTGTGAATTTGCGAGAAAAGTTAACCTTGATTCTTTGAACTTTGTAGCTGGTCCGCGACTTGGTATTATCAATCCGACTTTGCAAGAAACGTTTGATTGGATCAATGGGAAAGAGCCAAAACCTTGGCATTCTGGTAAGAAAACTCGTTTTCAGCGAGCTAGAATTGCGATTGCTTTTTTTAAGAAAGAACATGATATTAATATTATGTTTATTGTCACCAAAGGTCAACCTTCACTCTTCATTACATCAGAAAAACGTGGGACATTTATTCTTACTCCTGATTTGCGTAAAACTACTTCAAAAGTCTTGCACATGGCTCTCTGTGACTCGTATCTTTCGAAATGGGAAAAAGGCTGCACTTCAAATTTCATTGCCTCAGTCATTAAACTTTCACCAAAAATTAATAAAGCTATTCATCGAGGTGACATTTCTGAGTTTGCTTGGCACTTTATCCATCGTGCTCGTACAAATACTTTGTCCATCAATGCAAAACCACATAATAAAGGTAATAAAAGACTGTGTCGATTATGTCACACTGAAGACGAAACAATGTCGCATATTATTCAATCTTGTAAAATCCATTTGATTCTTGGTTCTGAGAGGCACAATGATTGTCTTGATCTGATTTCGTCTCACTAGTCGAAAAATTCAAATTTGATTGTTGTTGTTGATCATGTATGTTCACTTGTTCCGGAATCGAAAGAGCGAGTAGATTTAATGATCACTGACATGGTGCGGAAAAAAATATTTTTAGTTGACATGAAATGTCCATGTGATACAATTAATAATTTTGCACTAGTAGATCTTCTTAATTTACAAAAATACGATTCGTTGAAAATGCAAATACAAGATGCCAAACCTGACTTCAAAGTGGAGCTTGATACTTGTATCATCGGCTCTTTAGGTTCCTTTCCTCCAAAGACTCCTGAATTACTTTTAAAGATTGGAGTTGATCGAACTCACCTGAAAGGTTTATTAAAAGATTGTGCGCTAAGCAATATTTCACATTCTGCTAGACGGTGGCACTACCACAAGACGGGTATTTTGGTAAATCTTGAAAAATTTCGATTTAATTAATGTTTGAGTTAAAATTGCCATTTGACTTGTGTATGTGATTTATTGTGTTAATTAATGAATTCCACCCTCTTCCAGGGAAAGGTTTAACTTTGCATAAAATTAAACTCTCTGTCTACACTTAGTAGCAAATTAATCTAGAATGAAGAAGCCTGATGGTATTTTTCCCAAATCTGCTGAAAACTTAGTTCTGAAGGATGGAAATAAAAGCAGATAAAGATTCAATATTCGATAAAGAAATGGACCTCAACAATCAATGTCAATTATCAATAATAAATCTGGGCAGATGTCAGAAGGCGATAATCAAATGCTGAATTCCAATGACCGAATCTACTTTGATGTCTTAGATTTGTGATCAGCTTCCACTACAAAGGTGCTGCATCAAAAGCCAATGAAGATTCAATGCCGGATGAAAATGCCGATGAAAGAGAATCAGAGCCGAGGACAATTTAGAGAAAATTCGATTGCAACTGCGTCAAGAGTTCCTCAACAATAAGATGAAATATCGAAACTCAATTGGATCTTTTGCTTTTGGAGAGTCTCAGAACGGCAAGCTCCATGTAAAGCTGTGTCCCATATGAAAAATTCAAAATTGTTATATTAATAAATTTTTATATGAGTGATTTTGTTAAGTCTACGACTTAGTCGTAGACGTAGTTGTAGGCGTGTTGGGCACTGATGGGTGCGGATGTGTGCGGATGTGTGCGGATGGGTGCGGATGGATACGGATGGATACGGATGGGTGCTGATCTGTGCTGATCTGTGCTGATCTGTGCGGATCTGTGCGGATCTGTGCTGATCTGTGCGGATCTGTGCGGATCTGTGCGGATCTGTGCGGATCTGTGCGGATCGTTGGTTGGTTCTAGAAGGTAGGTGTGTGGAAGTTGGTAGGTGTGTGGAAGGTTCTAGAAGGTAGGTGTCTGGAAGTTGGTAGGTATGTGGAAGGTTCTAGATGGTAGGTGTGTGGAAAGTTCTAGAAGGTAGGTGTGTGGAAGTTGGTAGGTGTGTTGGTCCACAACTACGTGACATAATAACAGTTAGGTAACAGTCTCCGAGTAGTGACCAGTGCCATAATAAGTGACCAGTAACAAAATAAGTGACCAGTAACGTAATAAGCATGACCAGTGACATAATAAGTGACCAGTGGTCAAGTGATGTAATCATGAGGTCACTGACCAAAGGTCAATTACTAGGTAGCAAGTAGTGGACAAAGGTCAATCTCCAGGTAGCAACAGCGCGTGCAGAGGTCAAATATTACGTAATAATTACGTAAGCCAGTGGGGGGTTGTATCTGACGGGCTCACATCCTACTACTGCTTTAGATATTTCCGAATGTCTTATAAGCTCTCGTTGGAAATCTTTTCCGCATCGGTTTGTTTAAACTGTACGAAAGCTGATCTGACAACCACTTTTGCGTTTCCTTTTTCGACTTTGGGATTCTTTTCTTTAACTTTGCCACTCCACCGAAACCTGCCTCGTCTTCTGAGTTCGTCCAAATCTTCTCCATTACAACAAGATGATTTAAATTTTAATTTAACATTAGGTAATGATTGCCCCATCGTTTATTGTGATAATCATGATAATGCTAATGGTAACATTGCTCCGATAAAACCACCTTGTTGTTTATATTTGATTTTTCTCATTTGCTGACGATTTTTATTATTTACTAGTGATAACAAAGGCTTACGATGTTTATTCAATATTAGTTTTTTAGAATTACTGATTTTAATTTTACCTCTAACTACTTTTAATAGAATTTTGAGTAAATCATAGACAACAAAAGTTGGAAATGATTGTAAAATAGACATTCTTTTCATACTCGAAGCCTTTAACAATGCATTAAAATATGGGAAACTCTTATGATTTTTTACAATTTTATCTGTTTTCTTACTCTTTTTAATAATGTTTTTCGAAATTAGATTCATTGCAGGGTAATTCTCGGTTATTAGTTTTTTAGATGGTGTATAACTGGTTTTTGGTGGAACACGCTTCTTTTTAATACTTTGTCTAAGTTTTCTGATATTTTTAAGCCTGGATTTCATAAACATTTTTACATGTTAAAGTTTTCAACTTTGTTTATATACCATGGCACCTTCTTTATTGAAAATATCGGTTTTTACCCGTAAATCGTCATTGCATTGTTGTGTGAAATCAAGAAATATATATCCATGTGGTGATTTTGTAGCATCTTGAAATCCACTGATGAGAAAATTACGATTATTAGGGTATGCCTGTCGAGCAAGAAAATCAATAACTGTTGCATCTCTAGGATTCTTGAAAATAACTAAATATTGAACATTTAAATTCCTTGTTCGATGGGCGCCACCCTGATGAAATAGATTTTGAGTAATAAAGATCACAGTAACACCAACATGTCTACTGATTTTTGTGAATAAATTATTAAAATCCTTTTCTTTATTAGCTTCCTGATACAAATCATCAATAATGATGACATCACCTTTCCTTAAACGACTTGACCAGTTTTTATCGAAACCCTTTACTATTTTCATGTTTTTCAATTTACAGAAATTATCTTGAGTTAATCAATGTTCTTCATCTGCACCCTTATGCCAATAAATCTTGTTGAATTTGGTTTGAAATAAATTAGATTTCAGTAATTTACACACAAACATAGTTTTACCACTACCACTTGGGCCAACGATTTGATATACCGCATCATTTCTTAATTCCATTATTAATTTGTATAATTATAGGTTTTTGTTTATATTATATGATTTAATGAACTCTTCCTAAAAACTCATATATATAGCTTAATATTTCTTTATTGTTTAATTATGTTATCAAATATAAATTATAAAGGAACTTTCGATGCATCAAAAATGACGTTTCCAAATGGTAAACCACAGCAAATTGTAGATAGGAGTGGAAAATACCCTATAATATTTTTCAAATCAGGCAAATGCAGAATCATGGGATGTAAGAAACCTTTAGATGTCAATAAATTACAATATAGAATAAAGGATCTTAAAATACAGTCAGTTACAGTTACCATGGATATAGGACAATCTATCAATCTATACAACATGTCAACAAAATGTCTTTGTATGTTCGAACCAGAATTATTTCCTGCACTGAGGCTTTTAAAATACAACCCAATGTGTGTTAACGTGTTTGCTAGCGGCAAAATAGTTATATTAGGGGTGCGAAATCTAGAGTACAAAAATATTGTTTGTGATATACAAAATGAAATCACCGGATTGGTCGATATCTGATTGGCTAATGATTGATTAAAACAACTTGCTTATTCATTTGACTTCATTTTTAAAATGGAAAATACTTCAAGCACAAAATTAAGCAAAAAAGAGATCGAAAATTATGGTAAATTTATTATTTATTATTTATTAATATTAATATCTTTGTTTCCAGATAAATATCAGGCCGTATTACTGGAAAGGTTATTCTTCTTCTATCCTCAACTCAGAGCAATAGTCAAAGACCAGCCTGAATCAGTAATTCCAGATTTGGTCTATACAACCACCAACATATGGATTTTTAACATAATTGATCAAGCTCTATGGGATATTAAGCTTGACAGAAGACCAAATGAGATGGAACCCGAATACCCTTGTATTCTGGGTTGTAGCTGCTGCGATTTTCGATACCAGCGCTATGTGGAATGGTGCCTGGCAAAATCAGTTAGAAATTCTTCGAAATACCAACTTTTTCGAAAATAAATGTTTTGAATTTTATTTTTTGTTTTGTTTTGTTAGTGTTGGTAATAATAGTTTTATTTTTATTGTTTTGGTAATAATAATATTAATAATAGTAATAGTTTTATTTTTGTTAGTTTTGGTAATAATAATAATAATAATAATAATAATAATTATATTAGTATAGTAATAATAATAGTAATAATAATAGTAATAATAATAATAATAATAATAATAATAATAGTAATAATAATAAAAATAATAATACATTTTATATAGATGATATGTGTAAAATCATAAAACTCCACGGGTTAATATACATACAGTCACGCATTTAACATACAATTATCATGCACTTATCATGCATGATTCTGATTGGTTAATCAGTATCTGTCAAGGGTATAAAAGTGCGTCACCACCTTATAGAGATCATAAATCAAACATGACCAAGAAAATAAGCGTCCAACCAGTTCAGATGTTCCACAATTATAAAATGTATTTTTTAAAGGAGCCTATTAATATGCAATTGGCAAATCCGGTCAAACTCAATAAGACTCAATTTCAATCTCTCGCTGGCACTCTCTCAATGTTAGATATCAAGGATATTGATAATAAGTTCAAAAAGATCAATTCCAATTTAAAATGCAATGAAAATGCTTTCTTCACGAGTCAATATACCAGATATTATGATGCATTTACAGAAATTGGATTCAAAGAACAGGAAAACTGGTATATAACAATAACAATCCAAGGATATAAAGCAGATCAAAACGATGTGCTTTCTCCAATCTGGAAAATTGTTACTGCTAGACTTTCACAGTTATTTTAGTGTTTAGTGTTTAATAAATGTATTAATGTTTCTTTGTTATTCTATAAACAAAATTATAATTAGTTTTAAAATAGTGTTAAAATGATGTCTGAAAAAGGTAAAATATAAAATATAAATAATTAATTAATTTTGGTTTAGAATATTTAATAAACTTTTTGTTTGATAAACTTGAAGAAATAACCGGTGTAAAAATTAGAGATATGTTGACTCTAGTTAAAGCATTGAGTAAAGAAGATTCATGTTCTGAATGTCAGAGTGATTCTGGATGTCAGAGTGATGAAATTGTTAATGATGGAGAAATTGATACTGAAATTATTAATGATTCTGAAGAAATTAATAATGTTGAAGAAGCTACCGAAATTATTAAAGATGAGTCTACCGAATTTAAGAATTGTATTGATCATGTTATAGAAAATATTCTGATAGAATCTTGTGGTGATGAAGAATGTACATGTAATAATCAATAAATCTTTAAAAATGTAGTTTTTTATTAATAAAAATAACAAAGAAATATTTATTAAAATCTATGATAAACCTTGTTACATAAATATAAAACAGATACTCCAGTGAATAGTTTTAATAAAAATTTGCAATTCTCGATATAAATATCAGAGCGTTTGGCTTCTGAGGCAACTTGAATAATAGCTGTCCATCCACCGTTTGATTCTATCCACGGATCAATTTTTGTTTCTATCACCTAAATAATAATAAATTAATAACAATATAAAGTAATATACCTCTATAGACCATTGGAAATAATTTTCATAGTCGGATCCAGATTTTAATATCATGTGTTTCATGTACATTAATCCTACTATTATTCGCATCCATTTATTATTTTCATCAAACATGTAACTAAATATTGATTGGAATGCCTTCTTTCTCTCCAATGGTGGCAAATTGAGAATTTTTTCATAATCGAATGGGATGTCTTCAACGATTTTCTCGGTACGGTTTACCATAAATTTCATGTTTTTAATGATTTCATCTTCTTCTCTATTATTAGAGACCAGCTCATTCAACAAAGTTATAAAAAATTTAGTTTCTGGCATTTTATAGAAATACTTGGAAATGTAAGCTTATTTATACTATATTCGACCAATCAGAATCATGTAATACTAAGAAAATATGTAAAAATATATAATGGAAATGGCAATGATGATTTGTTGGCACTGTTAACTTCTTTCAAGTTGTTGCCACCACTGTTAACCGGTTGTTGTAATTTCATTATACGATTGAACTGATCAGATGTTTTATTAGAATAAAATTTTATACTATATTGAACTTGATTCATCATTTTTTCATTAAGTTTACGATTTTCTTTCAATTCTAATATTGATTTTCTTAATTCATTTTTGATAGTACCAATGGTCTTATTTAGATATATAATATCATCATATAATTCGTTTTTAGCTCTTTTTAAAGTCTCATATGTATGTTCAAATCGGAATTCTAAATTACTCATTCTTTCAGATAATCTTTTGACTGGAGTTTTCAAATATCTAGGCCTATCTATCATATACAAAATATCCATCAATACAGCGGTATCTGGACATACACATCTTGTTGAATTTTTACCTTGAACGGTTACAACAATTGAGTTGGCCATATTAAAAACTAATAATATTATTAAAATTTCTTTAATCATTTTCAAAACATTATAAATTAATAAAGATTTGTATGTGTGTGTGTCTCTAAATTAGTATAAAAGTAATTGTTATTTCAATTTTTATCATTAAAATAGTTATACCGAGCGCTGAATGAAATTAAACATTATGGTAATTTATTATTACTATTATTATTATTACTTGCTTTTTAGATGATTATTTTAAAGTTATTAAAGAACGTCTGCAATTCTATTATCCAGAAATACATGGAATCATGGATAAGCCAGCATCAATAATTCCAGACTTGATATTCAATCATACATCAATATGGATATTTACTGTAATAGATGAGTTCCTATGGGATATCGAACAAAACAATTTGTCAAAAGATATGGAACCCGAATACCCTTGTGGTGATGGATGTCATTGCTGCGCTTCCCGATATCGGAAGTATGTGGAATGGGCTTTGAATAAAGCTCTTAGACAATACTACTATAGTAGAATTGTCTCTTTATAATAAATTTGTTGTATATGTCTTGGTTTTCATTATATAGTAATAATAATAATAATAAAAATAATAAAAATAATAATAATAATAATAAAAATAATAATATTAATACTAATAATAGTAATAATAATAATATTAATAATATTAATTATATTAATTATAATAATAGTAATAATAATAATAATATTAATAATATTAATAATAATAATAAAATAATTTACAAATATATACTACTTATTTTTTATAAGTAGTAAATTAAAATTTAAAAATGTTTAAAAATTCCGTGACCTTGAGAAAATTTGAATGACCTTGAAAAATTTTGATGACTCATCCAATGACCTTGATCTACTTTTCCGTGACCTTGACCTACTTTTGAACGACTTGAAAAAATTTGATGAGTCATCCAATGACCTTGAATGAGTCATGGTCTTTGTTTAAATGACCTTGAAAAATTTTGATGACTCATCCAATGACCTTGACCTACTTTTCCGTGACCTTGACCTACTTTTGAATGACCTTGAAAAATTTGATGAGTCATCCAATGACCTTGAATGAGTCATGGTCTTTGTTTCAATGACCTTGAATGAGTCATTGTCTTTGTTCAAAAAAATTTGTACTTTTAAACTTAGAAAAAAAATTTTTTTGCCGGGGGGGGGTATGTGAGCTAGATGGCCTCTGAGCTAGAGGGCCGGTATCCCACTACTTATAATAAATACAAATGTTAATACATCCTTTTTCTGACTTGCATACTTGGCAAAATTAGTAATTTAAAAACAAGAATGAGGGATATTTCGATCACAAAAAATTTAAATTAAACGATCAGGTTATTCATTTGTTGATTCCTGAAAAAATTCCTAGAAGACCTAAGTTCTATTGTTTAAAGTAAATACATATTGAAATTTATAAGAAAAAACTATCTTATAAAGCTATAATTTATCAGAAAAACTTAGTTAAGGATACATATGCATGAATGTCAATTTACATCAAACTTGATAAAAATAGAATACACTAGAGCCTCGAGTTGCGTCGTTAATGCGTTACAATAAATCGCGACGCATCTCGAAACAGCGCAATTCGAATTTTAATTTTGTATACATTTGTACCTGTTTTTATATAATAGGTTCCGATAAAATCTGAAATCCATGTTTTTTAAAAAGAAATTAGTTTTATTGCTACATATTTAAATAAAAAATTGGTATGAATAGATTAACTATTATTTAATAAGTTTTATTAAACCAAAAACTAATGCAAACATTAATAGAATTTTAAAATAATGTAAAATAATGTAAAATAATGAAACAACATAAATTTATAGAATTTATTCAGATTCTAATTCATACGTTGGTTCAGGATTTGGCGTTTGCTTCTCTTTTGGTTGTTTTATTATAAAATTATTCAGAGTTATTTGAACAGCCTTTTTTTTTATCCAAGTAAATTTTTTTATAACAGCTGATGGAGGCCTCTACAGCTTGAGTAACCTTTGCACTTTGATCAGCATTTGGATCTTCTGCAACAAATATTTCTAATGCTTCAGATATTAATTTAATTGCTTTCCCCATACCCTTTGTTGTTAATTGTTTCACTTCTGGTACTTCTACTTCTGTCGTCATTCTCATAAATATTTTGAGCCATTTCAATTAAATCTGCGGTGCTGACATCAAAATTCTCTTCTACATTTAAAATTTCATCGAAATCGGCCTCGTCCAATCCTTCGAAATGAGCTTCTTGGGCTAAGTTAACTATTTCTGTCCGAACTAATGGCACATCGTCAACTTCCGTAAAAGTTGCTGTACATTCTGGCCATATTTTTCGCCATACACCATTCATACAAGCGGATTTTACTTCTGCCCAAGAATCACCAATATTTTTAACAGCTTTCAATATATTGTAGTGTATAGACGTTATGCTATTTTTTGATTATATTTTATTTTAAAACTTTTCTTCGACGCATTTCGAAAAATTAGCAACGCAACTCAAAATTAGGTTATCAAAATTTTTGTGGCGCAACTCGAAAGGACGCAAGTTGGAACAACGAAGCTCGAGGCTCTAGTGTATAACAAAACTATTCTTAAAATAAAAATAAACAAATTTTACTATCTAGTCCTGTTTCGAAAAATTAATCGATGATTTCAAATAGTAAAATTCTAAATTTAATTATAAAGTTTTACTAGAATTTAGTCGATAAGAGACTAATTCTTATAGATATGGCAGTTTTCTTCTACTTATCTGATTTCGACCTTTTTTATTAATATTTTGAATTAAGTTTGGAGTTCAATACTTAAACTTATTTTCTAAAATTTCACTTTTTCTATAAATTTGGAGCCAATTTCGTAATTTTTGCAAATTTTTAAAATTTTTAATTTATTTTATAAGGTTTTGATTTATCTTTATTGTTTTCTAATACTTTTTATTTCATTTTGATGTTTAATAGTTACAAATACATCTTTTTTTAAAAATTTGTTTTTGACGCTGCTAATATTTACGCAATATCGTGCCAAATAAACAAAAATTAGTCTTAGTTTTGGCTTAAAAATAGCAATAATGGTTGTGATAATTATAATAAATATAAGAATAGAAATAACAATTGTTGGGCAAAAACTAAGATTTAAAATTTTTGTTTATCTGGCATGACATCCGATAAAATTCGGGCGCGCAATATTCAGATGGACGAAAGTTTATCAAATATAGTCTTTTTTAGCAATAAATCATATAAAAAGTATTAAAAAATGTGTGAAAATACAAAAAATATGTAAAAAATAAATAAAACCATTTAAAAAGAATTGAAAAACTTTAAAAACTAGTAAAATTGATGAAATTGACTCCAAATTCATCAAAAACAAGTAGATTCTAGAAAATAACAATGAAAATTAAGCCTAAAAATGTAATTAGAAACATTTATTAAAAAGAATCACGAAAACCTGTCAACCAGGAGAAAAGTGATGAAATATTGTAAAAACATGTAGGAGTTTTGTTTTACCGCATCAAAAACATGCTTGTAAAACCCCCTTATATAAGTCAATGCCAGATCGACATAATTTAACACATTATTTCTTTAAAAAAATTCTTAGATCCAAAATCGGAGAAGCTTTAAAAGTAATGCGAACCTATGCCAAAATTTTATTTTTTTAAAAAAATTTTATTATTATTATTATAATTGATAATCTTATGGTTATCGTTGATTTAGACATTAAAATTTCTTTGTGGTCGTTACTTTTTAATTTATCAACCCATATTTGAATCAGTATCAATTAACCTAGGTTTTAGTTACTCACTTCAATATTTTGAATAAAAATTACCACTGATTTTCTAGACGATCAAATCTATTTTAACTATATTGTATTACTACTATGAAATCATCTATTTTTGGATAATTTATAAATTCCCTGTCATCGACCAAGTCCCATGAAAGCCGCGCTTTCAGGTTAAAATTTCATTACCATAATGCAATGATAATAATTACTAATCTAATAATTGTTAAGAGAAAAGAACCGAATTTCTTTAATCATTTGTTACTTATATTATTAATATTATTGTTATAATCTGTATCATTAATTTTATAAATTTCCAATAATACGATTTAAAAAGTAATTATGACATGCATACAAGAAAATAAAATGATTTTTTACCGAACTAGTACTTTGGTGTCGAGGCACCCGTAGTGGTGCAATCAAGTATCAATTATCAAATTCTGAAAATGCTTAAATGAAATAAAAGTTTACTATTTTTTTCTAAGTTTCTTTTCTAAGTTTCACTATTTCTTTTATTTCTGAAAGAAAGAAAACAAAAAAAATTTTATGTATAATTTTTATTATTATTAATTTTAAAAGATTCTTTGGAATCTGGGTCAGGTTCACGATGGCTAGGATTAACTAGTTCAAACATCGAGAGAAACAATTGCGGGTGAACTATTTTATAAATAATACTATTAATCATTGAAATTTACTACTAATTGAAAATTTTGAAAACATAGATTAAACAAATTGTTAAAATTGTTGTACTTATTTCTTAATTATCAATTAAATTTTATAATCATTTTGATTTTTATTAAATTTCGTATATCGAGGAAAAACAGCCACCTGGAAACCCATCGAGAAAATAAGGCGGCGATCAATGAAAAATCCATATCTAAAATCCATTACAATATTATGCATTTTACTAAATCATATGACATAATTTTGTTTTAGATTATTGATTTCGACTATTTTTGTCATTATTTATACTAATTTAATGAATATGTTATTATTATATCCTCATAACTAGGGCTCTCAGACGTCCCGGAAAACCGGGATTGTCCCGGTTTGGAAAAATTAAAATTAATTAATTAACTTTAAATTAACTTTTAAAATTTGTAAGTCAAATAATTTTTTTCGAATATGCATTGATTTTAAGAATTAAAATCAATGCATATTCGAATAAATATGATTAAAATAAATAAAAGTCTTATTTATTGGTAAAGTAAAGTTGATATTTATCATTTTGAAATTGTGTTTGAATTTATAAAAGTTATTCATGTATTTTATTAAATTTGGCTAAATTAGGGTTGCTAGACGTCCCGGATTTCCTGAATTGTCCCGGTTTTTATGTTTTGTTTTATGTTAAAAAATTTATTTTTGAATTTCGTTTTTAAAATGGGAAATGAATATTTTTATTTTAAAGTTCCTTATTTGTGTTATTAATTTTAAGTTATTTTTTAATTATATACTTAACCTGCTGAAGTAATGGTTTAATTTTTAATTTTAAAAATTCTTTGTCCCGGTTTGCAGTGGTTAAAATCTGGCAGCCCTACCCATCACCGAAGGAGATTTCCGTCAAAGAAGAAGTGCCTGCGTAGGTTCTCAGTAGACCGATGCCGGTTGTCAAAAAAGAAGAGAAATGAACAAAAATTTAATTTGTTCTTGAGAGAAATTAACTGGTTTTATTGATTAAATTTATTCTTAGTTTACATTTAATGAGTTTTTTTCTTAAATGAAATCTTACAAGTAATATTTAGCATGTATAAAAATTTAAAAGACATCAAAGTAACTAAAAATTAAATTTAAATAAATAGAAATAAATTAAAAAAGAAAATGAAATACCCATTAGTTTTTATGGATACATAAATTTCCAAATACGGCGAAAAGTAAGAATTTCCATTTTTGGTCTGTGAGCAGTGAGAAATTTTTAAACAAAAATTAAATCAATAAAAGCAGAGAAAAATGTAAATTATAGAAATTTCTCACCACGAGTTGATAGGCACAATTAAAGAATCCCGTTCTAAAAATAGAACGGAATTCCTTTTAAAATCAATGAAATTTAAAAACTTCGAATTTGGGATTTAAAAAGAAAAGGTTCGCGAATTTAATATTTTTGACAACGTTTTTGATTGAAACAATGTTATTAGGAGTTTTTACACACGTCATTTGACTACGAAATTTTCAAAATCAATAAAATAAACCAAAATCCATAAAGTCGATCAAGCACAAATGTCTATCACTATTTCAAGACCCAGTATGCTTTTATAATAATGTATGTAATTACATCGAATAGGTTCATCAAAATTCATAATCATAAATGTTCCAAACTGATTGTCGATTTAATTTAAAAACAAATACAATATTTTGGTGAACCAGAATCAAGTTAAGACTCTGGATGTCGAAAAGTTTCGACGAGACGTGGCCTACTACAACCATAAAGCTCTGGAGAAAAGTCAGCGAGCCGAAGCAATGATCTGACGATGCCACAGAACAGAAGAGACATGGACGCGGCTGGAGCAAGCAAAGAAGTTAACCCAGCACAATGATCTATTAAAAATACAGCATACCGAGATAGCCGTGGAGCTAGAGAAGGCGAAGAAAGAAAACCAACAGCTAAAACTGAAAGAAATAATTCGGAACGAGATTGGACACCGCCCGTCCACCGCAAACACCATTTACATTGACCAAGCGTTGATTCCTTAAAACTAAATCAAACAGTCAATATGGACCACAATATTATCAAGTTCAAAACTAATAAAAATTGTCCCAGCAAAGCCGCGAGGGAGAAACGCCGGAGATTGAAGACGGCTCGATTAATGGAAAAATGAAGAAGTCAATACCAAACCCCTCAGATCAAAAAATTACCGATTGATCAAATTAATAAATTTTTAATAAATGATTTGTGGCTTTACATCCATAATCGTTTTGGAACCAACACAAATTATATATTAACTAAAACTCTTAAACTAAAATAAAATGGTTTATTTGTCGATTTAATTTAAATTAAAAATTTTTATATTTGGATTTAATAAATTTAAATGTTGTAAATTAAATTAGCTTCTTAAAAGAAAAATATAAATTTCGTACTATTATTATAACGTTAATAATATAATGATTATGCACCTACACTTGGTTATCGCAGATATTGTAAATGTTATCTTTGCTAGTGCCTGTTATAATTAAGTGGTTACGAGTACGATGACAGATGCCTCTAGGACGTATAAGGAAATAAGGAGACATACCCATCACGTCCCCCATCTAGATGACATAATACTTACCATAGAGATATTGATTAAAATATATAATTACATTAATACTCGTTATGTGTAAATTAGAGTTAATAAAAACGAAACTAAAAAGAAATTTTGTTCAGTGGACCCACACAGAAAGATGTTGGAGCAATTTCGCAAAGATATAGCCGGATATCACCAAACCGCAATAGTTCAAACCCAGAGTGCTGAGGCCATGGTGCGGAAGTGCCGCTACATGGAGCAAACGTGGCTTCACCCAAAGGCAGCAACCAAGTTAAGGGTAGAAATGGACACCTTGAAGACTCAGTTGAATCAGAAGGATGAAGCCCTGCGGCTGGCCGAGCAGAAGGCCCAGGAGCTTGAGAAGCAGGTCGCCGAGTGGAAACTCAGAGACGACATCCGTACAGGCCTCATGCAGAGTGGTGTCCTGCTATCAGAAGAACAACAGGCCATAGTACTACGGAATGTCACAGGAAAAGATGACGGCATAAGAACCATAACACAAGGCCCCTCCCATACGTCAAGGGATCTACCTAAAAGAAACCGCAGAAAAACCGTCCAAATAAAAAGGAGAGGGAGCGACAGTTTTGGTTAAACCGAGCTCGCCTATTGGGTCATATTTTGGACGCCAATGGATTTTAACTCATTCATTTGGAAGTGTTGAGTCTAACTCTGTGATCATGTATTTAATTTGACTATAACTTATAAATGTTAATTGTTTATTTATCTTGTTTATTTATATTGTTTCTTTATATAATCTATTAATGTCAACTGTAATATTGAATTTGTTATTGATGTTTGGATGAGAGTTGAAGTTGTTGAATATGGGGTAACTGAGGGATCAATTGATTATGTAAATTATGAATTAATAGGTAAGAAAGGGACAACCGAGTAGAGCATGAAGTCTTCTATGACAGCTCATGGACCCAAGGGAGGTTAGGGCATTAGCAGTTCTTGAGAAGGAGCTCACCTTTTGCTAACCTTCCACCCACTAGTTCACAGTACCAACGTCAATTTGTGACGGGTGACTAGCGGTTCAATTCTTGTGCAGGCGCTGGGTGGGGATTGTAACCCTTAGGCAGTTCAAACTATTTTAAGGACCCATCAGTGCCCAGCATAATTTTGGGGGCTCAGCCGGGATGATAGAATTGATTTCGTGGTACAAGCGAGCGAAAACATTAAAAACAACAAGTGTGATAGCGTAATTGGTTATGGTAAAGAGATAAATTGGGAATAGTTACTCATATTCAACTGCTTTGATTTATTGAAACGTTCATGCTAATTTTAAAATTATTTAATATTGAAAACCCTATTTCATCAGTATTATTAACATGATTATTATTAGAATAATCTCATTGTTATTATTATTAGTATCATTATTATAAGTATCATTATTATTATAAGTATCATTATTATGATAAGTATTATTATCTTTACTACTACAATGTTTATTACAGCTAGTACTAGTACTTGTAACTTTAATTAGAATGAATGTAAATGATTAAAATAAAGATGTAATCGATGTTATCGTGTGATCAGAGTTATGTAATACAAACGTAAAAGGAGCAAAAGCCGAAATCATGAAAGGGACTTAGTAGAGCAATGGTTTGAGCAAAGGTGAATGAGATGATGGGAAACTTTATGTAACTGAAAAGAATAAAGTAATAAAAGATCAACATAGATTCGATGAAATGAATAATAATGCAGACAAGTTAAATGCTATCTAGATGGGTTAAGACGATGGGGGTGGCTATAATAAAAGTCAAAATAGTAAAGGGAAATGAAAATTCAACATAGATTTGTATATAATTATTAGGTAATATATTATAAAATTGGAAAGAAATTAAATTAAAACATTTTTTTTGTAATTATCGAGACTATAAATAATGGGGTAATAACTTGGTATTATTATATCATTCCACACTGTACGTGGGAGACATTTAATTTTTTGCATATTACGATGTATATAAATGAGATAAATTAAAATGTTATTGTTGTCTTTGATTATTAATGCATATATATTACTGAGATAAATGATATAAATTAGAATGTGTTGTTGTTTTGATTATTCATTATTCATGTATATGTATATATATTACTGATATTAATTAGAGTAATTTTTACAAGAACCGTGAACAGCCATAATCGCCAAACGTTGTACATAAATACTTCGCTTTAATTGTAGATTAGTATAAAAATTATAAACCGTTTGAACGAATCTCGTAAAGCAACAAACGTTTATTTAGTAACGATAAAGATAATGGGAAACGTGAGAATTCGATTAACAAAAAATACATAGACGACAATGTGCAGTTGTAGAGTAAAAGTTAAATAACGAGATAATTGAGTTGAAAAAGTACGGAGTACAAGGCTGATGTGACGATACATCATTTTTTATTGACCAAGCTGTGAGTGTAGTGAGTTCGAGTCAATGTAATTGTCGTGAGAAAAGAAGTCAAGGTTGTCGAGAACTTTGACAAATCAATAGAATCGTGTTTACGTAAATGATAAATGATGAAAGTGCAAACAGTATGCCGATGTGTAAGTAATGTCGCGAGTGAGTAACGTGTAACGAGAACGCGAATAATAAACAGAAGCAAATAACAACATGTCGAATAGCAAAGAAGGTATATAGCAACCGAAAGGTAAAAACGAACAATTACACAAAAACACAAAACACAAATCATCGTTGAATAAAATGATAGGAAGTGAATTCCAGAAATATAACATAAACAGCTAATTCTGAAAAATCAAACAATAAGCATGATGGAGTGTTCAATGATAAGTGGATTTATTTGATTAATGGTAATGCTTAAAGCTTATGATAACTTTCCTTCTATTTCCTGTTTTGTTTTACTTCTTCATTTTCTTTTATTAGTGTATGGTAATTATGAGAGAGAGTACTGAGAGCTAATTGTGTCACCCTCGCGATAGTACGCGACACCTGGGAGCAGGAAAACCTTGATCCCCCTGAGTAAGAAAGATAGGATAGGCCTGTCGCAAATGTTGGCGAGTTCTGGTATTTGACTGATCACCACATGTAACGGACAAGCTAACGCGATCTTTCTATGTTTTGAATAAAGGGGGAAAAGGGGAAAAGCCCGTACGATCTAGTATGTTGGCCAAGCGAATGTTGAAATTTTTGAAATTGATTAAAATGAAAAAGAAAATAAAAATTAATGATGAATTATATGAATTGAATTGAATTAAAATGAGAAATGATGAATTAAAATGATTATGAATTAGAATTAAGAGAATTGTAATGAATAAAAATGATTATGAATTAGAATTAAGAGAATTGAAATGAATAAAAATTATTATGAATTTGAAATTAAGAGAATGGAAATGAATTAAAATGATAAAGAATTTGAATTAGGAGAATTGAATAGAATTAACATGATCATGAGGATTTGAATTAAATGAGAAATAGAATTTAATTTTGGCCAGAGAAAAACGATAATGAGATAAATGGTACCAATGATGATTTTTTTTTGCTAGCGTGGTCGGCACACGACCCGGAATTATTCCAACCCGAGTGTCGAATTCACAGTGAATCAGCAGTAAGACTTAAGTTACCCAAAAAACTAATTAAGGTCAAAAGACATGCTAAGAACCGTATTCGGCGTGAACACCATTGGAAGACCGCTTAGCGGATAAAACCGTTGTTGAGGAGCCAATGGTCGAGGGACAATGGCATTATCGGTTATATTATCCTAACGCGTGGCGTTGGAGGGCCTAGACTTTCTATACGTATGGGTAAGCGTATGGAGAAGCTAGGACGATAGATTTATTGATTATGATGAAATGATTTGAGATTTTTTTTTGCTAGCAGTGGTTCGGTAAATGACCCTGAATAACCTCAACCCGAGTATCGAATACACATTAATTCGGCAGTGAGACTCAAGTTAACCGGATACTGACGTGAGTCAAAAGACTAAATATTCACTGAAAATGAATTGTACTTTAAAAGTGGATGAATTACTATTATATTCAATTAAAAATTATTAACAATTGAGTAGATTTAGTCGGTTAATTATATTTAAATAGGGATATATATGTTGATAGATACTTATGCGCAGATGAATAGTTATTAGTGAATAGTGAATAGTGAATATTTTCATCTTTTAAGTATATTTGTTGAACAGTGAATAATACAGACTCCATTTATTTCAAGTATTTTCCAATATTTAATTGATATTTCATCTCATCATTGGGAAATTTTACCGTCTAATTTATTATATGCAATTCTCGATTCACAGAATATTTTTTAGCTTCAATCAATATTTTAAGTTATTCAATGATTGTTTTCCCTCTTCAATAAATATTTTTCTCTCCAATGAAAAGAGGTCTTGCTAACTACTCAGTGACTAAACAACCAAGTGATTTACAGATATAGAGGCAATAATGATGTGAAAGAGAGTGAAGAAAATTTTATTAATAAATTTGTATTTTACTTGTATTTCTTGTTATTGATTTACTTTTATTTAAAGTTTTGTTGGTAAGTAACCAAATATTTATTTGTTCAGTAACTAGTTATCGGTTACCTAATATGTATACAAGTAACTGGAATGAAGTTCCCGACCGGAAAACCTCAACATGTAGTGGATAGAAGTGGAAAATATCCAATCTTATTCTTCAAGAGCGGAAAATGCAGGGTAATGGGTTGTAAAAGACCATTACAGCCAGGAGATCTCAAATATCAGATTCAAGAAATACAAATTCAATCATTATCTTTGAATATTGACATGGGTTGTCGAATCAACTTGTATGATTTGTCCACAAAAACAGAAAACATTTACGAACCGGAACTGTTTCCTGCATTAAGACTTGTCAAGTATAATCCACTTTGTGTGAATGTATTTGCAAGTGGAAAAGTTGTTGTCATGGGGATAAAAACACTGGAATACAACAGTCTAGTATAAGAAATATTTAATTTTATAAAATCAAAAACTAATAATCTTAATACCGACGAAGAAATACTAGATTATTTATTAAGCACTGATTGTGTTTAAATAGATATAGAGGATTGTAAAAATTAAAAATGATCGACGAGCAAGAAGCATACGTATTCGAAACAATTCTGATGAAGATGGAAGAACTGTTTCCGAATATGAAAAACAAACTTTCCTATTGTGCTCCTGAATACTTGGCTACACGGATCTATCAAATGACAGGAATCAACATCAAAGAAATTGTACGGATGCACTACGAATCAGTTCAAGGATCTGGTTTGAAATGTTTAAATGACTGTATTGTTTGTGCAGATCCCTCAATGTTGACTTGTCCATTTAGATGCAGATGCTGCAGAGACTACAAGAAGAAGGAAGTTGTACATATTTTGTTGGCTGAGCTAAGAAGAGCTTACTATAAGCAGATTTGTGATGATGTAAATAAATTTTGATCTTTTACGAGTTTATTTTGTGTGTTTATTGTTTTTTATAAAGATTTTAATTGGTTGAATTAATATTATTATTATTATTATTATTATTATTATTATTATTATTATTATTAAATTTCTTTGATCGTAATTAAAATGTATAAAAATTTCATTGTAAAAATTTCATTGATAAAATTATACTGAAAACAAGCTAAACCTTGTATAAAAAATTTCAATATTTAATTATGTTAAAAATTTATTACTTTGAAAAATTATATTTTAAATTATATTAAAAATTATACTAAAAACTTCATCTTAAAAAAATCATTTATAAAAAATTCATCGATAAAATTATACTGAAAATTCTACTTAGAAATCGTATATATTTTAAATTAAACTTTTATATAAAAATCATATTTTTAAAATCATATATAAAAACTACATTGATAACATCATTAGCAACTGAAAAAATTTTACTAAAAAATACACACAAAAAAAAATTTCGAAAAAATTCAAAAAAAATACACACAAAATTAATTAACTTGATTACATCATTATGTAATCAAGATAATCCAAAAATAATCTGTAAATAACCCCCCCTCCCCCTATTTTATTATCCAATTTTATATGTTCCAGATAGCTCCTAACTACCTACTCCGTTGCTCTTGTTTCAGTTGAGGAAAATCAATATCCTCTGCAATTATCATACGTATAGGTCTCACGTCATTGTCCATTAATTCCTCGAACACAAATCTCGACATACAATCTGCATTTGCATTAGCTTTTCCGGCTTTGAATTTTATATATGGTGAATACTCTTGAAGTTGCATTGCCCATCTCATTAATCAGCTTCTTTGTGTGGCCTAGCCATACCAAAGGTTGGTGATCAGTGATGATTATTATTTCGTGTCCCCATAACAAGTATTTAAAATGTTTGATCGCTAAAATTATTGCCAAGACCTCTCTTTCCGTGACTGAATAATTTCTTTTGTGCTTTTTGAACGTTTTACTATAATATCCGATTGCTCTCTCTCGGTTTTCCTCATCCAATTGGCCTAATACTGCTCCGGCTGCATAACCACGTGCATCTGTTGCTAATAGAAATGGTTTATTAAAGTTTGGATGAATCAATATTGGAGATGATATTAGTTTGTCTCTCAACGTTTCAAATGCAACTTGTTGTTCATTTTCCCATATGAAAGATGTGTCCTTTTTCACTAATTCTTGGATTGGTTTTTGCAATTCCTGCATAATTTTTAATGAATTTACGATAGTATCCACATAAGCCTAAAAATTGGTATTGGACAATTTTTTATTTTCTCTACATTCCTTGGATCTGGTTGTTTGCCTTTAGCTGATATGATATGTCCTAAAAATGTAACTTTCTCTTTGACCCAATCACATTTTGAAGGCTTCAGTTTTAGTTTCCATTGCCGTAATCTGACGAATACATTTCTAATATCCTTTAAATGCTGTTCAAATGTATCTGAATATATTAGTAGATCATCAATGTACACCATACATTGTTTTATTCCATGCGTTACAAAATTCATGCATCTCTGGAATGATGCGGGTGCATTTGTTAGTCCGAATGGCATCTTTTTAAACTGGTATAGATCTTTTCCGATTGTAAACGCTGTTTTCTCTCGAACCTCCTCTTTTACTTTGATTTGCCAGTATCCACTTTTTAAATCCAGTGATGTAAAGTATGCTGCTCCATGCAACATTTGTAACATCTCATATATATCTGGTAATGGATAAGTGTCTCTTTTCGTGACTGCGTTTAATCGTCTATAATCGATACAGAATCGTTGCGTACCGTCTTTCTTTTTCACCATTACCACAGGGAATTGCCAGGGTGAACAACTCGGTTCTATTACTCCAGGATCTAACATCTTTTGCACTTCCTTTTCTGCTACGGATTTTTGAGCTTCTGCCAGTCTATACGGCCTCAAAGTAATTGGTGTATCATCTGTCAACGGAATAACGTGTTGAGTTACATCACTTGTACCCAAATTCAAATCGGATGCTGCAAAGATATCTTTAAACTCGATCAATAGTGCTTCCAATTTCTTTTTTTCCTTTTCATTTAGCAGCTTACTATCAATTACACACATCTCTTTTTCATCAGTCTGATTGCTCTTTAACTCTGGTAATTCAATTTCCATCATTGGTGTAAGTTTTCCTAATCTTTAGTTTTCATAGATTATTTTATCCTCTTCGTCGAAATTGGCGACATTAATCGGAATTTCATTATCATTATTTATATTTACAATTTCTCTTGCCAAAGGTAATTCTTTGCGTTCCTCGAATTTCTGATTCGGTTCGAATATCATTTCTCCCTTTACTTCATCGTTGACTTTGACATAACAAATCATTTGAGTTCTCCCAGGTATAGTTATTTTCTCCGGGCATCTAACTTCGGATCTCATTGCACATAGTTGTCCAGCTTTATCTTTTAATTTAATTGTTCCTAAATTGATTACTATCTCTTTTAGTAATTCAGGCATTATATCGGTGCCAATTATACATGGTACATTAAGTTTTCTGATTACCGCCAGATAGGTTGATATTTTTACATCTTTATACTCAATCTGTGACCACACTTTTCCAACTACATCTATTGCCTCTTGGCTACAGGTTATTACATCCACTGTTGTTTCCTCAATACACGGCCATAATCTGCTTGGTAGCATATTCATATTGATTGCTGAAATATTTGCGCCCGTGTCGACCATTGCTTTCATTTCGATTCCATTCACTTCTATCATGATTGTTAACGTAGGTCCAGCAGGAGTTACTAAGACTGCAATTGTTCTTGTTTCGACTTCATTATCTTCATCTTGCGTTCTTCGGTTCATAACTGGTTCGATATATCTCCAATTCGGTTCAAATACTACTGGATATACGTTTGGTATGATTCTTGTACCCATCCGCGGTCTTTCTTTTATAGTTCCTGGTTTTGTGAGCTTTTCATAAGTTACTGATCGTATATTTTTGTTCTCCCATTGGTCTCGATTTCCCATTTCCCAAAGTGGTGCGGTACTTTTATTTATAGTTACTCTACCTCCTTGATTATCGTCGTCATCATTACTGTCTTCGTCATTATTGTTTAGTTTGTCATTTATCCATCTTTTCCATCCACCTCGTTTTCTCTCTTTGGCTTGATTTTTCTCTGTCTCCATTCTCATCAATAATTTGAATTTTCGTCCGACTTCCTCATCGGTTCCTTTCATTTTTGATAGAATTTCCATTAATTTCTTGATTTTGTGAATATCCTTTGAATGTCCATGGAGGACCATAGTTTTTGCTAAGAATGGTAAAAATCCCATTGCCATTTTCCAGTTAACTTTTCTTTCACGTTTGTAAATATCGAAGCAAGCCAACATTTGCGTCAAAATTACTCTTACTATTTGAATTATGAGTATTACTCCCAATATTCCTGCCATCATTTGACCAAATATCAGAAATCGTCCCCACATTGCCTTCATCATATTGGATGTCGCATGTTTAAAATGTTCTGGAGATAGCAATAATTCGTAATTTGGACTTTCACCGTAATTTGTTCCGCCTGCAATGGTAACAAGATTTGATAAGATTGCCTGTCTATACGCTGGAAAAAGCATATTTGCTCTCGCCGATTCTAAATCTTTTACATTGTATAATCCATTTCTAGATACGTCGACAGATTTGAATTCTAGTTCTGAGGTCAATTCTGTTAAACCAAATTTCTTTGGTGCTAGTGTCGGTGATTTACTTGGGAATATTATCCATCGTCCGTCTTCCTCTTCGAATAACGGTCCATACACGTTACTACAATTGAATAAATTTGGATAAAATTCTACTGGATTCATGATTCTGGTAACAGCTTGTACAAATCTGATTCTCCCTTTGTGCACTATTTCCAATTCATTTGCACATTTATCTCTTGGTATCGATGATTTTTCTGGTAGTCTCTCCGTTGTTTTCTCACATTGATAAGTAAACATCGCTTCTCGCACTATTCTTCCAAAATGGCCTTCTTGCAAAGGTAATAACAGAATTGCATTGTCCGGATTTGTGATTGACATGGCTAATTTTGTTCTCAATATTTCTCTGTTTAAAGCGCAGTCGTTCTGTAATAAATGATGATAAACTTTTTCTATTGACGTTAATCCACGATGGAACAAGAAATCCATTTTATTGTTAGCATATAAATATAATTTTATCTCTTTATCTCCTAGCTTCTTTCTTGCATTTGGTATGGTTTTCTGTGATAGGAAGATGCCTTTGTAGTTTGTACTAATTACCATCTCGTCGCATTTACTGACTGTGTTTTCTTTTATAAATCTCATCCCCACGTCGCTATCTTTGGATACCACCACTACTGGGGTGTCCTCTGATTTTAGCTTTGAAGTTATTATTCGTCTCGAAATTTTTCGAGTTGCAATTAATTCTTTCATAGCTTCATCCTCTTGCTCTCTTCCAGGTTCTCGATACACTTTTCCTTGGATTTCCTCAAAAATTGCTGTTTTTAATAAAGTTAGTCGGCATTCCTTTACAGCTGCGTTATATGTCAACGTTGACATTCCAGTATAACATGATCTATCCGATGCGAGACAACTTGGGTATTTTTTCATGGCTTGAGTATCCGGGTCGAAATATCCTTGATATTGTTCCAGTTTCGTTTGATAACTTTCAATCACTACCACTCCTTTAACCAATTCGCCAAATAACGTATATTCTCCTCCTTGACATGATCCATCTGATCCTTTTATCCGTCCAGCTGTATATACTCTAGTAGTTTTTATCTTTCCGGCTTCTGCGGCTATTTTGATTTTGTTATTAAGAACGATTTTTCCATTTTGAAATCCATCCTCACACTGCTCTCTCGTTAGTGTTACCACTGACGATTCGGTTCCTGGTTCAATGATTGATGTATATGAATACTGTCCACAATAATATGCAAATATCTTTCTGGTGACTGTACATTCCTTTATATTTGCCTTGATAAAATCGGCTTCTTGATAAACATTATATGATACATCTGTTGTAATCGTCCTTAATTTCCTTGGATTTGCCGCTTTACACTCTTCCGTGTCTTTTAATGAATATCTCTGGCCCATTTTTATATCATCACAATCGTACACTAAAAATGATTCGGCTCCTCTGATGCACATCATCCAAATTAATACTGTTGTCAAAATTGCGTTTACTCCCCTTCTGCTTGCTTTCGGATCGTTTATATTGATTGTTCCTTCGAATTCAGTTAACAATTCTCGTAGTTTTGCTTGTATCGTATCGGTCTGATCACTTTTACTTGCTGTATTGATAAATAGTTTTCATCCGTCTTGAGTTAATACAAACGGCTCTATTAATTTCTTAATTATATCGGTGATCGTAAATACGTGTCCGTCTTGCGTATATTTTGGCATTCGTTTTTTATACAGTCCGATCATGTTATAAATTAGATAGGCAATACCTACCATATATCGACTAGGATCATCTGATCGTTTAACTAATTGTTCCACAATTGTTATCATTTCTGGGACATTTCTTAGAGTCATTCTCACTTTGTTATTCATGATCTTTGTTAATATTGGCCTCAAGATAGTCCATAATTGGTTTGCTTCTGGCTGGATGTTATGTCTCCTCAATACTCTTTTTATTTCCGGATTAGCCAAAGCTAGTACATCCGATACCAATTCGTTTATCCACTGTGTTCCTTGTTCTCTCGTTGGCATTCCGCTGCACTTGTTTTGCCACTTGGTTGAGTTTCTCTAGTTTCATTTTTGTGCTTTCATTTTGTAATTGTTCTTTTGATTTTGACTTGGGTTCCGTTCGATTTATTTTTGGTCTGCCTCTCGACTTGTTGTCCATCATCGTTCCAGCTTCTTTTCGATCTGGTTGTCTGTTGGCTAGTTCTCTCGATGTCGTAGCTCCTATGTCAGCAATCCAATTACTCCATTCGTCCGTAGTGGGCATATCTTTGCTAATCGCTTGTCGTACATTTTCCATATCCGTTTCTGCTTCTGTAGTCTCAACTGGTTCGCTCTGTGCCCAAGTGAATCCTTCTCGTTCATCGGTTGTCTGGTCAGTTTCAGTATTGGTTGCGAATAAATCGCCTGAATTTTGGTTCGTTGTTTTTCCTGTTGCGTTCATGATTTCTTCCAGATCGGTTATTACATCGTCGTCTTCGATTGATTCGATTATCACTTCCTCTTCCACATCTGGAGTTTCTAAACTGTCTCTATTTTCTGGTGATTGTATGATGATTTTCCGTTTTTCGGCTTTTTTTATTAGTTTCTGACCTGCAATTTTATTAACAGTTAAAATATTACTTATTCTCGGCTTGACTGGAGTAACTCAAATTTCCAACTCATCATCTAAAGATCTCCCTTCATATTGTAAATGAAAAGGTAATTCGTATGGCATATTGGCTTTAATCTCTTTGATTTTTGTGGTGACATACTCCTCTCTCTCCTCGGTTTCTATGTCTGGGTATTGAATTTTTGATCGATATTTTTCGGGTCTTTCCTCTGCCCATTCCATATGCTTCCACTTTCGAATAATTCCATTGAATTGTTCTGGATACCAAGAGTACATTCGTCGGTACTCCTCGATTTCTTTAACCAGTGTTCTCGAATTCTCAATTCGTTTACATGAATCTATTATCCTTTTTGCTAGTTCAACGGCTCGTCTGTGTTGATTTTTAGCACCGGTTCTCAAAATAGCTTTTAATTCTCTGCATCTTTGCGTCTCTGCTAGTGCAGTTAATTCATTTTCGATAAGATCATCCATATCCGTAGGTAGAAATTTTGATCCTGGAATTCGTTTTTCTAACACGCAAATTCTTGGTAAGTCTAAGTTTTCGTTTTCTATTGTATCGGTTTCTCTATCCACTTCGAGTGTGAAGCTAATATCGTTATTTTTGATAAATATTGACTGTTCGCCTCTTACTGATTTTTGGTCGATGAATTTTGGTGATCCTGATGCAATATTTTCGGTACTTTTCGGTTTCTGATAGCATGTGCTTCGTTTATCCGGTTTATAAGTGTCACGGTGACATCTTTCCGGTCGTCCAGGTGAGTTAAGCGAAATAGTTACTTTTTGACTAAATGGCCACGATAATTTACTGTCATCTATTCCCTTGCAAATAATGAAAAATACTCCCACATGAGTGTTTTTTCCCACTCCGTCTCCATTTGGATACACTTTCATTTTTAGTCGATAACCTCCTGGTCTCGTATAAAACTTTGGACTTGATATACTTGTCACTTTCCCTTCCTTGGCTGCCTTTACTTTCTCATGCCAATCTGTAATTTTCCATTTGAATGGTGCTAGCCACTTCTCTTCTCGTAATTGTTCATCTTCTTCTGGTAGCCATTCTAGTTCATCCATATAAAAAGGAGTTTTTTCTCTACACAGTTCATCTGGAATCTCTTTCAACAAATCTTCTGATATCTCGCTTGGAATATATTCGGTCCATTTTGGTAATACATTTTCTTGTTTTAAATCCCAATGAGCTAGTTCCTCGTCCCATGTTTTTATCCACGGCGTTGGTTTACAATCTCTATCGTTTAAAAATAGTATTTTCCGGTATAATTCCTCGTCTTCTCTTTACCCGTTGTATATTTCTTATATTCGATCCATTTTACTTTTCAATTTAGTCTGGAATTCTATTAATTTACGCTCCTCTGTCTTTTCGTCTTTGATTCCACCATTTGGCTCGTCCATCGATATGACCTTTATTGTTTGTCCATCATCCCATATTCCTAGACTGTATATTGGAGTTTGATCGCTTTCCTCTAAAAAATTCTCATTATACATTAATATCACATCCTCCATCATTCCGTCATCGCTATTTTCTCTCACTTTAATCAAAATGTGTTGATTGATTATTTTTATTAGATCATCCACTTTAGAATCTGGGTCTACTTCGATTAATTGTTTATCACCATTAGGTAACTTTATTCTCATTCGTATGGGTTCTGTTCTTCTCAACGCTCTCTGATATTTGCCATAGGCTTCGATTAGTTCACCTGCTCGTTCATCCGTTAGCCTCATTATCTCAGTATCTCTCACACTTTCCACAAACTGTTTCATCGAGTACGGCCTTCTGGTATTTATTCGATTGATAAATTTTCTCGTTTGGTTGACTGCTTGTTTAACCAATATCATTTGATTTTCCCTCATAAGAAGTTCTTTCGCGTCCATTAACTTTGGTTTAATTTCATTTTCGAATATCAATTTGATATCCTTTAGGATTTCTTCTAATTGTTTCTCTTGTCGATTCTTTTCAAGTGATAAAATATTGACGTTTCTCGGCCATATCATTTCATCTACCAAGTGCATACCTGTTCTGATTTTCCAGCCCTCGATATATAATTGTTCCTTTTTCCGGCCGTTTCCCATCTTTTCTTGTACCCATTGGTACAATTCATCAGTATTTGTTCCTGTTAATTGAATTATTTGCGTCGGAATTTCTGGATGTTGGATTCTGATTTGGTATTTTTCCGCTTCTACTTTCTTGAGTTCCTCTTTATATTCTATGATGAAATTTTTCCAAATCGCGGTTAATACTCCTTTTTCAAGTTGATACGACTGAGCTACTAACTTTGTAAATTTCTCGAATGTTATTGTCTCAATAAACTGTTTGTTGCATTTAACTTCGTATACTATTTCATATACTTTGGTTAGTAATTCCCATTCACCTTCGTTTATTTTCATTGAATTTGCTACATCAACATCATCTTCGTCGCTAGTTGGTGGAGTTTTAATTCGGCTGATATTATCACATGATTGGAATAATTCGCCTCCCAGACTGCTAATTTCGCTTATTTCTTCTTCTGGATCCGTTTGTCCTTCTTTTAATTGCCTCAACATATTAATTTTTAATATTTTTGTTGGTTTCTCATTGTTTATTGAATTGCACCATCTTTTAGCTGTGACCCATCTCTTTTCTAATTTTTGTTTGACTTGTCCATCTGTCAACGTTTCATCTTCTCGTCGAACTTTCTCTTCTAATTTCTGTAGTAGGATCCTTTGGATTCGATTTTTCGTAGTCATGGCCTCTTTTGAGGGTTTTGCTATTGCTTTTGTCTCGTCGTTTTGAATTTCCTCAATTTTCATTTGAATTTCTTTAATTTCTCGTCTTTTCTCTTTTTTCTCTTTGATGAATTCTTGGATTCGTTTTATTTTCTCTTCGCTGGTCAGTTTACTGGTTTCACATTTCATTATATTTTCTGGCAATACGTCCTCGTTAACACTCGTTTCGTCACCGTCGCTGTTCACAACACACTGCTTCGCAGTGTGAGTTTCGTCTTCATTTACTGCTCTCATCATATTTATGCGTTTTATAGTTCCGTTTCGGCGTTCCCATCTTGCTTGGATCTCTTTTGCCTCTTCCATCTGTAATCTTTGCCATTCTACTCTCTGTTGTTCTTGGTTGACGTTTATTATTTGCTCTCGAACATCTCCGTTCTCCGGCAGCATGTTTATTCGCTGTTGTTGATTATTGCCTTTCATTTGTTCTATTTCGTTTCGTAATCGTTCAAATTCTTGCATCAAATTGATTTGTACGTTTGCATTTGTTTGGTTTGGTTCAGATGGGTTTGATTGCATTCGATGTGGCCAGTTCCTTGACATATGCCCCATTTGATTACATGTGAAACAAGTTACTATTCTAGATTCGCCACTAATACGATTTCTGCCGTATCCTCTGTTATTGTCGTTTCCGTTGAATCTGACATTTCCGTTACCGAATTCTCTGCAGATTACTTCCGTATGACCTCTTTTACCGCATCTTTGACATGTTTTTGTTTTGAAACAATCACTGCTTTGATGACCGAATCTCTGACAATTCTCGAAAACTAATCCGTTGTTTTCATTGTTATTGAATCTGAAATTATTAGTATAATTCAAATTACCGTTACCATTATTCATTGGGTTTCTTATGGGTGGAGCCTTGAACATCTGTTGTGCCCTTGGGATGAATTGATTCATTGTTGGGTTGACATTCATTGTCTGATTGTTGTTGACTTCACTGCTTGACGTTGTTGTAACAGCTCCTGCTGTCATTGCTGCAACTTGTAGTTGTGGTAGTCGGAATGTTTCACATATATTGGCAATTTCAAGTGATTTATCTACTGTTTGCGGTGCTTGGCATCCCACGCCTGCTCTGATATCCTCATGTTTTAGTCCTTTTATGAATACTGCGACGATTCTTTCCTCTGGTACGTTTTCGTCGCCAAAGGCTTCTCTTGCTAATCGTTTTAATTCACACGCAAATAGTAAATTTGATTCGTTTTGTTTATGTTTTCGGTGCAAAAATTCTAACGTTTTTCGGTTGAGCTCTTTCGCGTTTCCGAACGTGTTGATTAGAAAGTCTTTAATCTCGTTCCAGTTTCTAAGTTTCCTTGGATCTCGTTTGGCTTCTAAATATACATCTTGAGCACTCCCTTTTAAATACAGTGGCAGTCGCTCTCTAATTGCTATGTCTGGCCAATGAAATATTGTCGTATACACTTCGAATTCTTTTATAAACGTTTGTAATTTATCGATACTTCCGTCAAATGGTTCGCCTCGAAATTTTTCTCTAAATTCCCCGATATCCACTCTTTTGGGTTGTGATGTCATTTCATTACTGTTGGATATAGGTGTCGTCGTTCCGTCCTCTGCCATGTTGATTGGGCTATTGACTTTTGATTCTCTTAAAATACTGTTCTCCTTTTGGTCTGTTGATTCTCTGTCGCTGTTCTCGTTGTCTGATGGATTGTCTAGAATATCTTCAAGTAATTCAGGACCTGTTTCCTCGTTTTCTGATTCGGTGTTTATTATTTTTTCGACTGATTCTGGTTTCTTTGACGGTCTCTTTGAATAACTTCTCGATCTTTTGGCGGCTTGGTGTTCTACTGTTTCTAATAAACTGGGGTTTTTATTGATATCTGCTTTGGTTTGACTTCTGGTTTTTCTGTATATTTTATCAATTTTGAATCGAGTTTTGATTTATCTCTTTATTTTTATTTCCACTGGGAGTTATTTGGAATTGCTTTGATGCTTGTAATTGCTTTGGTACTTGTAATCGCTTTGTTATTTACTTTTGATTGTTGTTTTGTTTGATTTATTGGTTGTTGATTATTGACTTGATTAAATATCTGCAAATAATAACACTTCTTGTACATATATTATACTGTATACAAAGGTTTTTACGGTTTTACTATAATAACCCATACTTTGGTATTTACATAAATCGCTTTGAATTGTCTTCTTGGGTATTCATTTTCATGGTTTTAACCCCCTATTATTCCAGTCGATTCTAAATTACCTATTTACTCGTAATAATTATCTATATCGTCGTATCATTTATCTATTTGGTCTTAGTAATTACCTATTCTTTATCAATATATCAAAACATTATCATAACATAATCAAATATAATTATAATCAATACTCATACATGTTGTCAACTCTAGTATTCCCAAAGAAATTGGTCTTGTCGCATTCTCATATCCGCTACGTACTAATACCTTTACTTCTATCTACTCAGCTCACCCTTTTGCGCTCTATATTCGATATAGAATTTCAATCAATTGACCTTTGGTCATCATCTTTTAGTTTACTTTAATCATCTATTACATAATCATTTTTACTCTCATCATTTTTAGTTCATCATCTCTTAACAAAACATCTCATTTTATTCGGTCATTATTTATATATAAATTCAATTAAACACTTAATTCTCATAAGCTTTAATCGTCATTTTTTACTTAAATCTTTAATTCTCAATTATTAATTCTCAATTATTATTTCTCACTTAAAACATTTAAATCTCGATTGTCATTATCTTTACACAGAAAACAATTAATTCTCAATGCTTATCATCATTTTCTCTTAAAACAATTAATTCTTAAATATCATTATTTTTTACTCGTCATTTTTCTCTTAATTCATTATATCGCAACTTTTTTTTCTACTGGCGTAATTCCCTCAACGCAACTCTCACTTGTATTGACATAATCATCCAATGTTTTATAAGTTTTATAGTCCTCGGTCCACGACAGGTCAAAATCTTATGTCCTAGACTCTTCACGCGCTACCCACACGGATGAAAAATCTAGGCCCTCCAACGCCACGCGTTAGGTTAATCAACCGTAATCAGTACGGTTCTTAGCATGTCTTTTGACTCGCGTCAGTATCCGGTTAACTTGAGTCTCACTGCCGAATTAATGTGTATTCGATACTCGGGTTGGGGTTATTCCGGGTAATGTACCGAACCACTGCTAGCAAAAAAAAAATCTCAAATCATTTTATCAGAATCAATAAATCTATCGTCCTAGCTTCTCCATACGCTTACCCATACGTATAGAAAGTCTAGGCCCTCCAACGCCACACGTTAGGATAATATAACCGATAATGCCATTGTCCCTCGACCATTGGCTCCTCAACAACGGTTTTATCCGCTAAGCGGTCTTCCAATGGTGTTCACGCCGGATACGGTTCTTAGTATGTCTTTTGACTCACGTCAGTATCCGGTTAACTTGAGTCTCACTGCCGAATTAATGTGTATTCGATACTCGGGTTGAGGTTATTCAGGGTCATTTACCGAACCACTGCTAGCAAAAAAAAATCTCAAATCATTTCATCATAATCAATAAATCTATCGTCCTAGCTTCTCCATACGCTTACCCATACGTATAGAAAGTCTAGGCCCTCCAACGCCACGCGTTAGGATAATATAACCGATAATGCCATTGTCCCTCGACCATTGGCTCCTCAACAACGGTTTTATCCGCTAAGCGGTCTTCCAATGGTGTTCACGCCGAATACGGTTCTTAGCATGTCTTTTGACCTTAATTAGTTTTTTGGGTAACTTAAGTCTTACTGCTGATTCACTGTGAATTCGACACTCGGGTTGGAATAATTCCGGGTCGTGTGCCGACCACGCTAGCAAAAAAAAATCATCATTGGTACCATTTATCTCATTATCTCATTATCGTTTTTCTCTGGCCAAAATTAAATTCTATTTCTCATTTAATTCAAATCCTCATGATCATGTTAATTCTATTCAATTCTCCTAATTCAAATTCTTTATCATTTTAATTCATTTCCATTCTCTTAATTTCAAATTCATAATAATTTTTATTCATTTCAATTCTCTTAATTCTAATTCATAATCATTTTTATTCATTACAATTCTCTTAATTCTAATTCATAATCATTTTAATTCATCATTTCTCATTTTAATTCAATTCAATTCATATAATTCATCATTAATTTTTATTTTCTTTTTCATTTTAATCAATTTCAAAAATTTCAACATTCGCTTGGCCAACATACTAGATCGTACGGGCTTTTCCCCTTTTCCCCCTTTATTCAAAACATAGAAAGATCGCGTTAGCTTGTCCGTTACATGTGGTGATCAGTCAAATACCAGAACTCGCCAACATTTGCGACAGGCCTATCCTATCTTTCTTACTCAGGGGGATCAAGGTTTTCCTGCTCCCAGGTGTCGCGTACTATCGCGAGGGTGACACAATTAGCTCTCAGTACTCTCTCTCATAATTACCATACACTAATAAAAGAAAATGAAGAAGTAAAACAAAACAGGAAATAGAAGGAAAGTTATCATAAGCTTTAAGCATTACCATTAATCAAATAAATCCACTTATCATTGAACACTCCATCATGCTTATTGTTTGATTTTTCAGAATTAGCTGTTTATGTTATATTTCTGGAATTCACTTCCTATCATTTTATTCAACGATGATTTGTGTTTTGTGTTTTTGTGTAATTGTTCGTTTTTACCTTTCGGTTGCTATATACCTTCTTTGCTATTCGACATGTTGTTATTTGCTTCTGTTTATTATTCGCGTTCTCGTTACACGTTACTCACTCGCGACATTACTTACACATCGGCATACTGTTTGCACTTTCATCATTTATCATTTACGTAAACACGATTCTATTGATTTGTCAAAGTTCTCGACAACCTTGACTTCTTTTCCCACGACAATTACATTGACTCGAACTCACTACACTCACAGCTTGGTCAATAAAAAATGATGTATCGTCACATCAGCCTTGTACTCCGTACTTTTTCAACTCAATTATCTCGTTATTTAACTTTTACTCTACAACTGCACATTGTCGTCTATGTATTTTTTGTTAATCGAATTCTCACGTTTCCCATTATCTTTATCGTTACTAAATAAACGTTTGTTGCTTTACGAGATTCGTTCAAACGGTTTATAATTTTTATACTAATCTACAATTAAAGCGAAGTATTTATGTACAACGTTTGGCGATTATGGCTGTTCACGGTTCTTGTAAAAATTACTCTAATTAATATCAGTAATATATATACATATACATGAATAATGAATAATCAAAACAACAACACATTCTAATTTATATCATTTATCTCAGTAATATATATGCATTAATAATCAAAGACAACAATAACAATTTAATTTATATCATTTATATACATCATGATATGCAAAAAAATTAAATGTCTCCCACGTACAGTGTGGAATGATATAATAATACCAAGTTATTACCCCATTATTTATAGTCTCGATAATTACAAAAAAAATGTTTTAATTTAATTTCTTTCCAATTTTATAATATATTACCTAATAATTATATACAAATCTATGTTGAATTTTCATTTCCCTTTACTATTTTGACTTTTATTATAGCCACCCCCATCGTCTTAACCCATCTAGATAGCATTTAACTTGTCTGCATTATTATTCATTTCATCGAATCTATGTTGATCTTTTATTACTTTATTCTTTTCAGTTACATAAAGTTTCCCATCATCTCATTCACCTTTGCTCAAACCATTGCTCTACTAAGTCCCTTTCATGATTTCGGCTTTTGTTCCTTTTACGTTTGTATTACATAACTCTGATCACACGATAACATCGATTACATCTTTATTTTAATCATCTATATTCTTTCTAATTAAAGTTACAAGTACTAGTGCTAGCTGTAATAAACATTGTAGTAGTAAAGATAATAATACTTATCATAATAACGATACCTAAAAATAATAATGATACTTATAATAATGATACTAATAATAATAACAATGAGATTATTCTAATAATAATCATGTTAATAATACTGATGAAATAGGGTTTTCAATATTAAATAATTTTAAAATTAGCATGAACGTTTCAATAAATCAAAGCAGTTGAATATGAGTAACTATTCCCAATTTATCTCTTTACCATAACCAATTACGCTATCACACTTGTTGTTTTTAATGTTTTCGCTCGCTTGTCCCACGAAATCAATTCTATCATCCCGGCTGAGCCCCCAAAATTATGCTGGGCACTGATGGGTCCTTAAAATAGTTTGAACTGCCTAAGGGTTACAATCCCCACCCAGCGCCTGCACAAGAATTTTGAACCGCTAGTCACCCGTCACAAATTGACGTTGGTACTGTGAACTAGTGGGTGGAAGGTTAGCAAAAGGTGAGCTCCTTCTCAAGAACTGCTAATGCCCTAACCTCCCTTGGGTCCATGAGCTGTCATAGAAGACTTCATGCTCTACTCGGTTGTCCCTTTCTTACCTATTAATTCATAATTTACATAATCAATTGATCCCTCAGTTACCCCATATTCAACAACTTCAACTCTCATCCAAACATCAATAACAAATTCAATATTACAGTTGACATTAATAGATTATATAAAGAAACAATATAAATAAACAAGATAAATAAACAATTAACATTTATAAGTTATAGTCAAATTAAATACATGATCACAGAGTTAGACTCAGCACTTCCAAATGAATGAGTTAAAATCCATTGGCGTCCAAAATATGACCCAATAGGCGAGCTCGGTTTAACCAAAACTGTCGCTCCCTCTCCTTTTTATTTGGACGGTTTTTTCTGCGGTTTCTTTTAGGTAGATCCCTTGACGTATGGGAGGGGCCTTGTGTTATGGTTCTTATGCCGTCATCTTTTCCTGTGACATTCCGTAGTACTATGGCCTGTTGTTCTTCTGATAGCAGGACACCACTCTGCATGAGGCCTGTACGGATGTCGTCTCTGAGTTTCCACTCGGCGACCTGCTTCTCAAGCTCCTGGGCCTTCTGCTCGGCCAGCCGCAGGGCTTCATCCTTCTGATTCAACTGAGTCTTCAAGGTGTCCATTTCTACCCTTAACTTGGTTGCTGCCTTTGGGTGAAGCCACGTTTGCTCCATGTAGCGGCACTTCCGCACCATGGCCTCAGCCCTCTGGGTTTGAACTATTGCGGTTTGGTGATATCCGGCTAAATCTTTGCAAAATTGCTCCAACATCTTTCTGTGTGGGTCCACTGAACAAAATTTCTTTTTAGTTTCGTTTTTATTAACTCTAATTTACACATAACGAGTATTAATGTAATTATATATTTTAATCAATATCTCTATGGTAAGTATTATTTCATCTAGATGGGGGACGTGATGGGTATGTCTCCTTATTTCCTTATACATCCTAGAGGCGTCTATCATCGTACTCGTAACCACTTAATTATAACAGGCACTAGCAACGATAACATTGACAATGCCTGCGATAACCAAGGGTAGGTGCATAATCATTATATTATTAACGTTATAATAATAGTACGAAATTTATATTTTCCTTTTAAGAAGCTAATTTAATTTAGAAAATTTAAATTTATTAAATCTAAATATAAAAATTTTTAATTTAAATTACTATAAGAAGATTTACAAAATCTTTTATTAGAAAATGGAAATTACAAAATTCTTCAACAATATAAAATTCATTATTATATTTTAATTTTGTTTTATTACGCTTAAGCAATTTATCTCTTGCTTTTCGCTCGTTGTCATAGCAACGAGTCAACAATCGGTAAGTTTTCAAGGTTATAATTTTTGTACCTTTTAACTATTATTCCCAGGCACCCCAAGCCCCCCACCGAAACCAGAGCCTCTGTGACGGCCCATTTCGGCTTCAACACTTTCTTTCAGGTATAGTCTTTAACTTATAATCGATTTTATTCAACATTAAAATTTCAGGATACCCAGAAATGACCCGCAAAGAAAACTCCGAAACCTAGAATTTATTTATTGGAAAATTTTTCTCCGCTATTTTTCCTGTTGTAATTTTGAAAAAAAATAAAAACGTATTTGTTGTAAGTGTTAGTTGAATTAAATATAAATAGAAAAATGACAATATTAATAATTATCCCAATAATAATTTTCACAGGCTAAAAATAATAATAATAATAGGGTACTAATAATATTAATATCGACAATAATGATAATAATGATAATATTTTGGTAACCATAATTATAATAATAGTCTAAATGATAATAACAATAATAATAATAATTATATTTCAGTAATAATAATAACAGTAGTATAGATAATATTAATAATAATAATAATATTTTAATAATAATAATGATAATAGTAATATGAATATTGACAACAAGAATCATAATGTTAATATGAAAATAATAATAATAATAACAATAACAACAGCTGATATCAGAAGCATACACAGGTAAGTGATTAACATTAAGGGTACTATATAGTTTTAGTAATAATCATAATGTACTAATAATATTAATAATAATAATAATAGTAACTATAATATTCTTGTAATAATAATAATAAGAATAATATGAAAATAATAATACTAATGATAATAATAATAATAATAATAATAATAATAATAATAACAATAATTTTAATAATAAGATCAGAATCATTCTGGAAGTAACGATGAGTTATGTAACCCTAATGATATTATATGCCCACAACAATGGTACTATATAGTTTATAACCATAACAATGCTATACTAATGATATTAATAATATTAATAATAATAACGATAATATTAATATTTTAACAATAATAATAATAATAATAACAATATCAGCATGAAAATAATAGTAATTTTAATGATAAAAATAGTAATAAAATAATAATAATAGTAATATTAATAATTATTTGGTAGCATTAATAATAATAGTAGATGGGTTCAATAGACATAATAATGTGAAAATAATAACTAAAATAATAAAATTACGAAACTTACAACATTAATAATAATGAAATTAATATTAGTAACAACAACAATATTGGTGGGTTACGGGGTTTCGTTATTTATTTAAATTGTCTCCTTGTTACCCAGTAACGCCATACAAATTGTTTTCTAGCTACCACCCGGCACCCGTTGCTAGGCAACGTTGGAAATGTGTTCGAGTGGGTGGATTGTCCGCAAAAAAGTGAGTGTTATTGCTAATACTGTAATTGCTCGGACAACCCTCGGGTTCAACGAGCTGTCGATAGAAGACCTATGCTCGCTTTGCTCTGTCCCTTGTATAAGAAAATTCACATTTAATCTAGGTTGACGGGTAGAGATAGAACGAAGGTTCGGGAATACAGTGTGGGTACTCGTGAAGATGATTTCATGCCAATCATGCCTTATAGCTGGTTACTTGGGTTTAGAGTAATAATAAGTACAAGTTTATTTAAAGAAACAAACGACGTGCACAATATCCATAAGTTAATTTGATTGACTTGACGGCTGCGCGGCTCGGCGTCGGGCACGCTCCTTGCGTCCCGGCCGGCGGTTGCTTGATGGATTGGTTGTCGGATGCGACGTTGGTGTGACATTATTGTGGGAATTTCGACTCGGCAACTGAGATGGGGCGAAGATGAGCGGATACGTTACCGCTTCCCCTTCCCGACAGGCTGCTAGGGCAACTTCTAGTCCCCTGATTTGTGTACGGAGGCTCTGATTGAGTTGGCGCTCCTCCGCCCAACCCTTTTGAGCGGCAGTGAGCCGGAGATAGAGCGCCTTCGTCCTTTTCGGGTCCGACCAAGTTGCCTTGATCTGCTGCGCCTCCTGAGTTATCTGTATTATCTGGCTTAGTAGATCCGCGTTTGCCCGCCTAGCACGGTCTAGTTCGGTTTGTATTAATTGTAGGGCCGACATCGCTATAATAAAAGAAAATATTCAAATTCCTTTATTGGTTTAATTAAATAAAATTCTGATTATTACAAATACAGTTACAAAAGTGAAATCCATTTATAAAGGAAATTAAGACGAACGACTTTTTAAATTGTTTAAATTTCAATAACATCAATAAGATAAATCGTTATTTATGTTCTTTGCCCGAGGAATCAAGGTTCTTCAAAGAATTTCCTGACCCCTTCCTCCGGGGAGTAGCCTGGAATGATGGCTACTGGACGTCGGGTATTGCGGGCCGGTCGAGTCGGGTAGGTCTCCGCAATGCGCCCGACGAGGATGTCCTCTTCGACGTTGGCGAGGTACATCCGGGCTTTGACCACGTTTAAGTCGACTTGCGCTTGTATTTTCTCCCACTGATCGAGGAGGTTCCGCGCGTGGTCGCGGATTTCTTTAGCCGGATACTGCTGCTTGATTGGCCTGCGGGGGTCATTTTCCAGGCCCAGTAACTGCCAAGTGGTCGGGCAAGATCTTTTGGAACGCGGCTCCTCGAGGGTCATTGACGGGCGCGCTCGCTTTCAAGCCCGACGCCATTCATCTGCCTCACGGGCGGATATCCATTCGGGAAGCATTGGCTCTTCTAAAATCGTGATAGTCAGATGATTTAATATAATGCAATCTCGAAATAGTTTATAGGGCGTATTATCGTCAAAAATTTAATGCTCATTACCAGATAATTATTGCAGATGGACCATTTTCATCACTTTTATGGTGTATTGAAGGGTTGGTAAACAGATATCACCTCACGTGAATGTTCTTAAGGTTATCTAAGTCGTTTATGGTAATTTGATAGCTGGCCGCTTAGTGTTTGCCGGGGAAAAACAAAAGTTTAACCATCACTCTACGGTCTAGATATGAGGGACATCAATTGCTTAAAAATTTATACTACATAATGAAAACACTTAACTATTGATGAGGGGAAATACCTATTAAAACTCGTGTAAAAACGGCATAATTATTGCTGGCCATTTAGAAAATCATCACCATCTTGGATCGAAATCTTTACGGAAAACCTAATAGGACTGACGAGTGGTAATCTCTGGTCTACGCAGCATCTAGAACTCTTGTTTATAGCGCAAGAAAATTGATGACAAATCTTGGCGAACTATCATAACCTTTGATTTCGGTATCCCTGAACATTCCGTTTAAATATAGGGAGTAAAATTAACTGTTAGTTTGACGTTCGGGGGACCTGGTATTTGAACTTGATGGTATGGGGGTTATTGTCGATGGCATTTGAGAATTTTAATTTAGGGACGGATTTATATGAGTCAATTATAATGGTTCTTCCCCGTCTATCAAAGATTTATAAAAATAAATATAAAATATACGTAAATGAAATTTCTAATTGGTTTAACATTATTCAATTAAGATTAAATTACATATAATTTATTTAATAATAAGACAAAGTTCTTATACAACGAGTTTCTATTAAACCGAGAATATTGATCAATTAAAAATTGTTACTATTTCGAAGGAAAATCTACCTGTTGTCATCAAAGGAAATTCCGTACGTTCGGGGGAAAAAGTTGGTCGGTTTGTTGGCATTTCGGAGTTGGCATTACGTTGATACGACATAATTAATAGTTTTGGTTTGGTTTGTAAAATGGTGTTTCGTTATTTATTCCTAACTAATAAAGCGAAGTGTGTATGATAAAATTAATCTTGCCTTCCGGTATGTGACAATATTTAGCCGGCTCTTAAAATGGTTAATTTTAAATATTTATTCGAAATCCAGTAATAGAAGGTGAGGTGGTATTTTGTAAAATTATGCGTTATTTGTGTATCTCGCACACCGCCTAATAGTGAACCGGATGATGGAATTGTCGCTGATGGAACGAGGAAGCACAATCGACGTTCGGATGAATTATGAACTTATTGATTTGCCTAAACAATTGCGACATCCGCTCGCACTTTGTACACGTCTATTGAGATATTAACTATGGAGATACATCAACTGTATCTTAAATTTTCGGAATAACAAATGGATACAGTGTTGGAAATCGGTAAGTTTTCTCTTTTTTGGATACCAACGGCGGAGGACTCACACGTGACGTTGCTAATTTTTCAACCTCACTGCGAGCGTTCCCACGTTGATTCCAATTCTCAACATTGCCTTTGTTTTAAAGATTTAAATCATTCGTTCTTAAATGTTTCCAGGAGGTCGAAATTCATGAATTATCGTAGGTATTCTCTCATCTACAAGTATTGGATCTTGTTTTGTCAGTTTATATTCTTACCGAATGGGTCCTCATGGTATTGCGAGTTGGTTCTATTATATTATGGAATTATTGTTTACTCTATGGGATTAAATAATTTCATTTTATATATCGATTAGTTTATTATTCAATACCAGAAAAATGTTGGGAACTTAGGTTTCTGGCAATTCGTGGAATTGTTTGTGATGCTGGTCGAGAGCGGTTAATCATTTAATGTCTATGAACTCGTCGAATAGACTCGATCGAAAATTCAAATGATTTTGATGGTGAAATGAATGTCAATCATGGAGAACCTATGTCGTCAGTTATTGCCGAAGGGATATAAAAAGGACAAAGACAGGTGGATTGTTATGTTAGTCAGTTGGTTTCTCGTGAGGAGTTGGGAAATCTCTTTGTATTTGGTTCAATAAACTTTCCTTTGCTTTATCAGCGTTTTGTATTTTCAATTTTTTTATTTAATTATTTAAGTTAATTTATTTTTATGTGGAAATCATTTGATCAATATTTGGGCTTCGTAATGACTATCTTTTATTTATACGGGAGTTTGAAACGGTTCTACTACTATACGCTCTGGTTTGAAATTTGATTAAGTATATTACTTTATTTTTACTCAACGAATTACTCTATCAATAAATTACTCACTTTTAATCAACAATTACTTTATTTTTAACCAATGAATTTAGTCAATAATCACTTTAATTTTAATCAATGAATTATTTTATTTTTAATCAATGAATTACTCATTTTTAATCAATGGTTACTTTAATTTTAATCAATGAATTCAATGAATTACTTATTTTTTAATTAATAGTTACTTTAATTTTTATCAATGAATTATATCAATGTAATCAATAAATTACTGTATTTAAGTCAACAAATTACTTTAGTTTAATCAATGAATTAATTTATTCCCGGTACCATTACCCTTTAATAAGCCTTAGGCGCATATTGTGTTGATATTATATTTAATGAGTGCCCACTGGACTACTCGGTGTGATGATTTTGAGCCGTGTGTAGAATATTTTAGGTCGATTTTACAGAAATGAGAAACGAGGAAGCAGTCAAATGACGTCTTCTTTATTTCTCGTTTCTTCTATACGGATAATATTGACTTTACGACCCCTGCGTTCCGCACGCTGGGTCTTCACGGGTACATATCATTGGCGATTTTCCACGCACTTACACGAGTCTGTACTATGTATATTTTGCTAACTTGCGATTTGTGTCGGCTGTGGGCTGGAAAAATTTCGACAGTTTACTTTAGATTATTAAATATATAAAACAATTTATGAATAATATAAATGTTTATTATCATATTAAATACAAAATACAAAATTACTTGTTTAACAAATGAATTCATAAAAGCATAAAATGCACCTCCCCCCCACGCCGACATCCAAGCAGAGCTCTACCGAGGTTGCGAGGATGGGACGTGGAGAGAGAGCTCCACAATAAACTATTTCTCACCTAAAAATTGTCTTCAAAATCAAGATTTTCAAATAGTTTTTAAAACAGTTTCAAACTAATTTTTCGGTTTTGAAAAATGGTATTTGTTTCGAAAAACGGTGTGTTTTAATGTGAAAATGGATCGGTATTTATACCTATTTTCTGTCCATAACCTCGCGTGTTAAATTTGATGTAGTAAAACAAAATTCGACCTTGTTATTTTCTAGTGTATTCTATTCTTTAATTTTATTATTTTTCAATTTATTTTTATAATTTTTTATTTAGAATTTTTATTGAATTATTACTAATTCAAATTTTTTTTTTGATTTTAGTTTCATTTTCATGAACTTTTATTAATTTATCAATTTTTGTCGAATTTGTTGTGTTTTCTTGTTATGTTTGTGTTTGTATCGTGCGGATCTTGTTGCGTTTTGTTATTATTTTAATTTATTTTTATGTTTATTATTTTATATTTAATTCTCTTTTTCCTCATATTTGGTAGGGTTTAATTTGTGTTTTAATAGGTTTTATTTTAAATTTTCTTGTTATATTTGCATGTGTGTTACCGATCCGTTTAAACATTTCTCAAGGCCGTTTGTGTTCTGGCCCAACAATATCATAAAAATAATAATGTTAACAATAATAATAAATAACAATAATAATGAAATAAATAATGAAAATTTTCGTAATAATAAGTTTAAATGCAAAATAGTTACGTCAACAGTTAGTTTATGGGTTATAGGGTCATGGATTTGATTTTATGAACTGAACGAAAATTTGAAATCTAAGTAATGAGATAACGTAAAATCTTTTGGAGTGATATTCAAAATCGATTTTAGCTTCCATGTTTAGCACGTAAATTAAATACGAACGATGATGTCACAAAGAAAATCTGATCTGTGGCCGATTGAACTTCCTAGTGTGGTTAGTCTCGAATCATAGTGTAGGTGAGTTATATAATACTTTTTGTAACGGAACATAATTTGTCAATTACCAAAAAAAAATCTTTCTAATCCTTCTACATGTTGGTATATATGTTTTTCTTTATTGTATTATGAAACTTTATATTTATTCCCAGGACCTCAACACTACTCTTTCGAGGGTCGGGCGATAGGATTTAGGAAGGGGAGAATACTGAACGGACCTGGTTACTGCCTTCGCCGCGGCTTCCCCACACTAACGACCGGTTCGATCCGGGGTATCGAAAATAAAACAATTTAATTTTACTTTTTGTCTGCATGTGTACTATAATTTGTATGTCATAATTTCATTATTGTGCTGTCATAATTCAATTAATGTACTTTAAGAATAAATCCTTTCATGATGGAGGTTCAACAATAACGGAGTCGAATTTCTCGATCACAAAAAGAATATTTCTTTAAAGCTTAAAAATAATAATTAAAGAAATCATCAAAAATTATTTCATATTAACCATAGCATAATTATATACAAAAAATAAAAAAATTACTTCGTTTCAATAATAAAAATGACTGGTAAGCAAAAATAAACAAGTTTTAAAATGTCTGGGAAAAATGAAAAGAGTCAAAATGACGGGTAAAAATGCATTTAATTTTGCTCAACCAGCACCGCCTTTTATATCATGATTGTTTGTGTGTATGTTTTGATGCAGTAAAACAAGGAATTTCTCGAATATTCCAAAATTATAAAAAATTTTATTCTTTTTGATTTAAATTTAAATTTTTAAATTTTTATATCTCAAAATTTTTACTAAATTTTTATTTATTTTATTTTTCTTTAAATTTCCATTTTTAACTAATTTTAAATTTTCTGCTCAAAACCACACAGGCGTTATCGTGCTGGTTAAAAAAAATGGGCTTTATCAGTTTTTGCCCAACACAAGTTTGGAATTTCCACACCCAGAAACCCACCACTATGGTTGCTCCACAATGATGAATTAAATAATTGGATAAAATTTTATAATTTTGCTAAACATTTTTGGATAAAACAACATTTAAGCAATTTAATTTTTTAATTTTCTTTAATGAAAAATGTTCGGACTTAACATATTTAAAATGTTGATTTTAGAAAACAATTTTTATACTTTAAAAATGTCATTGTTTTATTACTTGTATCCTTGATGATTTTAAATTAGCTTGAAATTTAAATTTATGTGTATTAAATTAGTTAATTTAAATATTTTTGAAGTTTTATATTTAATGATTATTTTTTTCATTTGGCCCCATTTTTAAAAATTATTATTAAATTCTAATCGTTATACATTCCTAACCATAAAAAAAATGATAATTAATAATAAATCATTAAAAATTCTTAACTTTCTCTTGGATCAGCTTGTTACTAATTTAACTTATTACTATTTATTTTACTTTACCCAAGTGTAATTATTAAAGCTATAAAGAAATAATGTTTTGTAATGTATCAAATAATACTATTTCAAATGAGATTTAATAATTTATGTTAATTCGTGTTTATATTTTAGATTAGTTGTATTTTTATGGAAATTTGATAAATATATTTTAATAAATTTAAAGGTGGAAAATCATATTTGAATTTCTTGATTTCGTATCATAATTTGAAGTTATTTTTGCAGCTGTGCGTGTAAATGTCATTTGGTAAAGCATCAAGACAATTAACCAATATTCTTCCAAATAAAAATTCATTTCCATTAACTCAGTACAAGCAAAACTCATCATCAAGATCTTCATCTGCACATAATAAAAATTTAAGGCAAATCAGTGCTTCTAACAGCAAAACTATAGATCTTGGCTTCTCATCGATAAATTCTCCAAATGAAATTAATGTATGGAATTCTCATAAATATTCCACCAATCATTTCACTGATTTAAATGTTAAGCCAATCGCATATTATCAGAATCAACACACTCATTCTCCAAGACAATATTCACCTATACCAGAAGCTGCACGCATTTCTCATCATTCCAACTCATCAAGTGGAAGAAATGCAAAGCTTAAATCCAATGCTGATAGGGATAAATATTCTGATGGAGGGGCTAGATCGAGGCAAAACAGCAGATTTCATGGAGACAATTACTTTTCTACCAACTCGGCTGATATTTATGGCACAATGCCCGAGTGGAATAATGATTATCAATCACGGAACAGCGATTGGCATTCAGAATTAGATAGGCACGAGAGGGGGATAGAAATATTTGGAGAAGAAATAGAGGATTTGAGAATAAGATCGAATAAATCAGAAAGAAAAAATGGAAGATTGCAGGAAGAGCTTGATGATTGGAAAGCAAAATTAAAACTTTCACAGGAGAGAAATTTACAATTGGAGAATGAAAATGAGATATTTATATTGGAAATGGAGAATTCAAAAAATTCTAATGAGAAACTGAGATCGGAATGCAAAATCTTACAGAATGAAACTAATCAATATTTGGCACAAATTAACCAATTGCAATCAGCATTGAAGGAATCAAAAGGAATAAATGGAAGATTGCAGCAAGATTTTGATGATTGCAAAGTGAAATTGAATCATTCTCAGAGGAGGAATTCACAATTGGAATCTGCAAATCAATATGAACATCAAATCGGCACAAATAAATGTGCAAATTGTGCAGAATCGACAAGACAATTGCAAAATCAAAAATCGAAAGTTAAAAAAAAAATTGAAGAACTTGCTAAATATTACCAATTGAAAATGGAAAATTCAAAAAGTTCTATTGAGAAGTTGAAATCCGAATTGAATCAATCGGTAAACAAATGCAAAAGCTTGCTGAATGAAAATGATAGCAATAAGTCACAATTTTCAGGACAAATTGGGAAATTGGAATTAATAATAAAAGAAATTAATGAGGAAAAACAAATTCTGCAAAATAATTATAATAAATCAGGAGAAGAAAATGAAAATTTAAAATTTCAATGTAATAAATATTTGGCAGAGATTAATAAATTGGAATCAGTGTTGAAGGAATCGGACAGAACAAATAGGAGATTACAGCAAGAATTTGAAGCGAAATCAAAACATTCAGAGAGGAATTCACAATTGGAATCAGCAAATCTCTTCAAATCACAAATGGACAGAAATCGATTTGAAAACAATGCAGAATTGATAAAACAATTGGAAAATGAAAAAGAGACAGATAAAAGAAAAGTTGAAGAAATTATAAAAGATTTCCAATTGAAAATGGAGAATTTAAACCGCTCTATTGAGAAGCTGAAATTACAATTAAGTCAATCGGAAAACAAATTTAAAAGCTTGCAGAATGAAAATGATAATATCAAATCCGGATTTGCGGCACAAATTGAGCAATTGCAATCAGCATTGAAGGAATCTGACAGAAAAATGGGAAGTTTGCAGCGAGATTTTGAAGATTGTAAAGAGAAATTGAAACATTCACAGGAGAGAAATTTACAATTGGAAAATGAAATGGCGGTAAATAAACGAACAATTGAAGAAATTACAAAAGATTTCCAATTGAAAAAGGAGGATTCAAACCGCTCTATTGAGAAGCTGAAATTACAATTAAGTCAATCGGAAAACAAATGCAAAAGCTTGCAGAATGAAAATAATATCAAATCCGGATTTGCGGCACAAATTGAGCAATTGCAATCAGCATTGAAGGAATCTGACAGAAAAATGGGAAGTTTGCAGCGAGATTTTGAAGATTGTAAAGAGAAATTGAAACATTCACAGGAGAGAAATTTACAATTAGAAAATGAAATGGCGGTAAATAAACGAACAATTGAAGAAATTACAAAAGATTTCCAATTGAAAATGGAGGATTCAAACAGTTCTAATGAGAAGATGCTATTGCAATTGAATCGATCAGAAGACAAATGCAAAAGCTTGCAGAATGAAAATGATAACGATAAGTCACATTTTTCAGGACAAATTGGGAAATTGGAATTAATAATAAAACAAATTAATGAGGAAAGACAAATTCTGCAAAATAAATATGATGAGTGCAAATTGAGATTCAACCAATCAAATCACGAGCAACAAATTTTGCAGTGGCAAACCGAAATGAAAAATTTAACAACTAAATATGATAAATTGCAGTCGGAAAGGGATAATTTGAAATTGTTAGTAAAAGAAATTGATAAGGAAAATAAAATTCTTCAAAATAATTATAATAAATCAGACAAAGAAAATGAAAATTTAAAATTTCAATGTGATAAATATTTGGCAGAGATTAATAAAATGGAAAATAACAGATTAAACTCACGAATAAATACTAAGAAAATACATTCAAAAGCAAATGAGAAATCAAATTATCCACATGAATCGAATCAGACCAAATCCAAAGCTCCAATAAAAATAAATTATTCGGAAGATCATAACAAAAGATTTATGAAAGAAAATGATAATTTAGAAAGAATAGAATCAAACAGAATAGGTAGATCTAGGTTAAATTTGGAAGTAGAACGAAGAGATAGAAGGAGTTTCGGATCAGAGTCAAATATGTCTAATGTCACACCTTATAATTATCAGAATAATAACATTTTGCGAGATCCAATCGGATTTGAGAATCCTAAAGGATTTGTAAGTTTTATTCTGTTGATTATTTTACAGTAAATTTCCAACTATATTCCATTATATGAAATATATCTCAAATATTTGCACCTGCTTTGAATGATTATTCAATTTTGATTATTTTATCACAATAAATTAATATTTAATTCAATTATATAATTCTCTAAATATATTGAGTATGTTCGAATTTATTTGGATTCATATTGCAATATTAATTACCATTTACATTACACGTGGCAATAACTCACGGTCGACACCATGAAAATTTTAATCAACGACTTTTGATCAGGGAACATTAGGAGGAACTCAAACCTATACCAGATAATTTTGTTCATTAATGTATTAACACATGTTTAAACATTTTTTTGAGCATACAAGCGTTATTATTTTGAGGAAATTATCTATTTTGATTGATAAAATATGATATCTAAACTAAAGTTTTTGAAAGATTTATTCTTAATTACAGATTCGGTAATGAAAATAAAATCAAGAGCCTAATAAATTATTTTCTGTGACACGAAGTCATCATATTGTTCGGCTTAGAATAGTATAAAATATAGAGAAAGGTGAGAAAAACGTCAATGTATGACTGAAATCCCTGTTTCAATATAATTTTCACCGGTTCCACATATTCTTGGTTAAGAAAGAATTGTTTTGTCATCGGGATTAAGAAAATAGTTTGCAATATCGTGGATAAATATGCGTCCATTAATTGTTCGGATATCGTTGTACGCTTTACAACAGATTGAAACAATTCCTCGATAATTGCCAGTAATGTTGCAGCCTCCCGATTAACCACGGTAAAGGCAAAACAACATCCAGTATCCCGTTAAACTACTCAGAACACCCAGCGTGGTTTTGGATCGTGACCAACATGATACACCAAGTCACGTTGAGACAAATCACCTATAATATAAAACAAAAATCAATACATTTATAACATATAAACACACCAACTCACCTTATTGTTGTTTGTAAAATAGTCACTGAGACAAACCCTACACTATAGAAAATCAAAAAGATAGAGAAATAAAATAATACACATTAAAACCACCCATAATAAAACATGCATGCAAACTTTTAAGATGTAGCCATCAGAAGTTGAAAAATTCCCTATAATAAATTAATTTATAGTCATTTTTGATATACTTTTAGAAAGAAAAATGGTGGAAAAAATTTTTAATTTAAATTTTGAGGATTTTGCTAGGAAATTTCAAGTAAATGAGGATGTATCTTCAAAAGATTTACCATTAAAACTAAAATTAATTTAATTTTTCAGACATTTCTGTCTAAAAAAAACAAAACCTGAAATCCGAAAAAAAGCATAAATTTTAAATTATATTAATAAGTTTTAAAAAATAATCATAACCCCAATTATTACTTTGTGAACATATTCGAAGATTTTTTTCAAAAGATGTATAAAAAATATAATTATTTAATGCAATTAATAATTTTTATAACTTCAAAAATCATTTAACTCACTTTTTTTGAATAATTTCCGAAAAATAAGTTATCATAAAATAAATCATTTCCTGAATATTCATAATCATTATTAATAATAATATACATGAGCTTGTAGATCAAAAGTTATAATTATAAGTTTTAATAATTATTTAATTTCCTTGTAAAATCAAAATTCAACTCTTAAAACTTTATAACTTTAAAAAATAACTTACTTTGCAGCCATTTCAGAAATGGCTGAAATCCATTAAATTTTCACAAAAAATAAATTCCAATAAGTTGATTTATGTTTCAACTTGCATTATAGCGGAATTTATCTGAACTTCGCTTGGTGTATTTGCACTTACTGAAAGCACTCTAGTCAATTTTATTTAGTGCACCAATTTTTGGAGGTTTTATGTTCTATCAATCAAAAGTAATCGATGACTCCTCATATAGGTTAATGAAATAATTATCCTGAGAACGAAATCTTCTAGAAAAAAATGAACCGTATCGCACAAAAGAAATCGCTTATGGAATTAAATATTCCTTGATAAGATTTGTCACTTACTCGAAGAATTAATTATAATTGACATACATAAAAATTATTAAGTCATTGTAGATTTCTACTAAATTTACTCAAAATATTAGTTACAAATTCCAAAAATTAAATTGAATTTCAAATGAAAAACTATATTTGCATCACAAATTCTCACAAAACATTCGCAAAACAAAATAAATCAAATCTCCACAAAAGCAGATAAACTAAACTAATCCTGATAAACAAAACAAATAAAAATATTCCAATATCCGTTTAATTTCGATCAAAATCAATTAATTCAACTACGCGCACACATGCGAGCAATTACAATCAAACGCAAATTAACATCATATATATATATATATATTCAACACTGGTTTGCGCTAGTGAAAGTTTAGTACCGAATCTGACTGCAAATCGTACATGACTTATTTCATTTTATAAACATTTAACAAATATAAATTCATTATCAATTTGCCGCCAAAATAAATAAAATGTATGAAATCTATTTTTATATAAAACTACTATTATTAACTTCGATTTTCTAAGTGTTTCCTTAACTGCGTCATCCAGCAACTGTACAGCTGCACAGAATTTAAAGATGAGCTTATTCAATACCACCGCGGCGATTCAATCGCTACTGACCAATCAAATCCTCAAGCGAGTGATGATGATAAAATATTCGTCAATAGTACGATTTTAATATCACTATTTCATTAATAATCATCTTAAATTATTGGTGAAATATTGATTTTTAATTTATTTTAGACTTCAGCAAATTAATGGAAGAAATTGATAATAGGAATGATAGGAAAATCCGTGAATTGGTATCTGAAATTCAGAAATACTTCATCGAATCATCATCGGGGTAAGCATTTTCCCGTTAGCACTCGCAAATATTTTGTTAAGATCTTTAGAATATTATTCATATTCGATTTAAACATTATTTTTAATTGAGATTATTAATACAAATTTTTTTCTCAGGATAAACATTTTGTGTAAAAATATTTTGTAAGTAAACATTTCACTTTTGCGATTTTTGCTGATTTCCTTTTTCAGTTAGAAAGCCAAAAATAATATTATTTACCTATTTTTATTTTAGTATTTTGAAAATTGTTATTCTTTAAGTCAAATTGAAATATTAATTTAGAACAAATAATAAATACATTTCTATGGAAAGCAATGTAATTGATTAGCTACTGATAAATAAAATGACAAAAAAAAACTTTCGTGTAGCCAAGGTCCACATATTGTTAAAACAAAAAATATTAAATTGATTAATTAATTATTTAAGCAATTTATTGATCTATTAATTAATAATAAAATCATAAATCATTGAAATTGGGAAAACAATATTTGTTTGAAACAGAAGGTAAAATGAGTCGATAATTGTTGTTTAAGCGAACTGGAGTAAATTAAAAGAAATAATCATTCATTAAGTAGATTAAATTAACTATTTCTACTAAAGAAATTCAATAATAAACTTCTTTATTCTTTAATTTTTTTCACTTTTACCGCTCTCTAATTCTAGTATTCTAATATTTCAACTAATGAGAATCTTGTGCTTAATACTTTTAGGCAACATTATATCGCTCCCGTTGAAAATTGTCGTGAAATCGTGCTTTGTAAATCAAGTTTAAATATATGAGAAAAATTCACACCTTTATCACAAATATTTACTCATCAATATTAATGTAAAATAGATATTTACTATATACTACTACTATACATTCATTATATATTAATTAGTTCATTTGATTTAGAGATGACGTGCTCAAATGTTTCATGACGGTCTTAACCATATTGTCAAATGTTACGAAAGTAAAAATTCTAAATCGAAAGTTTGTAAATTATATTTTTTAAAACTTTTAAAAAATTAGTATAATTAATTGATAATTTATAATTTAACCAGTACAATAATAAAAACAAATTTTACTCACATTTTAATTCAACATCTTATATTTGACTCGAAGAATGCAATTATTTTTATCTAAATTTTTTGGAAGACTTTGTAGCAATAATTAAATTCCGATATTTCATAATAAAGACATTTGTTATTTATTTTTACTCTCCCAGTACCACGAAAAAATAGACCTTTTTAAACGTGCTGTTATCAGACACATTGCCTAGGTTAAAAAAATGCCGGTCAAACGCTAACAGTACGAAGATATAATTTACAAATATTGTTTCAGTTGGAGTAGTGGAGCATTAAACTAAACATTTACTTGTGAGAAAATAATTTTCTGTCTACTTCCTTTCCTTGAACCTTTATTAAAATATTTAAAATGTATTTGTTGCCATTTACTTTATTATTTTGGTGGCAGAATAATTTCATTGGATTATGACAATAGTTGAGGATTTAAAGCTGACCTTAAAAGTTATGGAAATTATATTATTTAAATAAAAATTATCATCCAAAATCCTAAAAATATAATGTTAAAGACAAAACATATAATGGCCAAAATTAATTGAAAAATGTACTTAAATATTTATAAAATTTAAAAATTCCAAAATTGTTTCCTTGACTATTTCCTACATGTCAAAGTTTTCGATTGCCAGTGGGAAATGATTTGGAAATTGTTGATGTTAAACTGATATATAAACAGTCAAAAAAGTGAAATAACGACATCACATATTATACAAACACAAAACTATAACAATAGATAAAATTTGCGTTGAAGTAGAACATTATTCAGAAGCCAAGACTCGTCTCACTATTTTGTTCCTTCTGGCATTTGCAACATTTTTATAATGATATTGACAAAGTTTAATTCATTGTGATATTGTTGTCATGAAATTCGGTATAAATTAATTTATAAAAAGTTGGGAGTTTGTTAATTTGATACACAAAGACACGATTAGAGTCAGAGTATGAATCAGTGAAACTTTTCATTACTGTAATAATCAAAACCCAACACAATAAATTTCGGTGAACTTTATTTAAAACAATGAACATTTGTTCCTCGAAATTTTCAAAATTTTACCCAACTTTCAACTTACCTATTTATTCCGTCCAAGAATAAATCAAGATCTCCTTAATTCCCAAAAAAATGATGTTCTTAATACTTTTTTGGTACGTGCATTTTTCATTAATGGTTTTTGTTGATATTGTTACAGATCATTAGCAAAATAAATTAAAAAAATTATATCAATTATCATTCATAGATGTCATGGTTACATTGCTAGATAATTTTTACTCAGACTTATACAAAACTTTATTATTTATTTAAACTTTAAAATCTTTTTTTTATCATTTTTTATTGTAGACAGCGAAATCATTTATGTAAATCAAATTTAAATAAATAACTATGTAAGACAATTTTCTCAATGCTTATTCATAAAATATTTATATTATTTGAAATGATTTGCAGAATATTTAAATTCTTTATCGTCTGATACCTTTTGATAACTTTTCTTGATAACTGTCGACAGAAAGAATTGATTAATGTAAGTGAATACAATTGTTGTCTGAATTTTGTGTTTACAAGTGGATTTCAAGTTCTACTTAGATTTTGTTTGGATTTTGGTTTTCAATTTATATGTCATGGGTGTATATTTCCACATACATTGGAATAACTGCCTGTCAATTTCGCTCTCAAGGTTTCGATCACAGTCGACTGATGGAATTGATTGATATTAGTTGGCAGGATGTAACTAAGTGTAAAATGGTTTTGGTAAAATTTTTTAAAATTTTTCGTTGAAAATTTTATTTAAATTTTGTTAAAGTCTCTGTTTTGTAAGATTTAGTAAATTAAAGTTATTTAAATTTTTTAAAATTTGTGATTTAAAAAAAAAGCAAAATTTTTAATGAAATGTTTTGAGAATTTAATAGCAGAAATTTGTTTAAGTATAATGATTTGTTCTAAATAGTTTAAAGGTCTAGACGAAGTACCTGACGATGACTGTTAATCAGTCGAAATATATTGTAACTGAATATATATTTTGGATTGGTGTTCTCTTTAATATACATGTATAAATAAATTTCACAAATTTAATTTGTTAGTATTACAGAAAATTGTATAGTACAGAAATAAAAACTTTTTATACATAGGTAAAGAAAATTTTTTAAAAACATTTTAAAATTATATTTGCATTTTTGAAAAAATCTTAATGAATACATCATTGTTTCATCAGAAATTCTTTTATTAAACTTTAGTGTTTCAACATTTTGCCTTACTGGGGCTAATTTAGATAAACTTTAAACTTGAAAATTTTTTTTATTGTTAATAGCAGAATCATTTATATAAATCAAATTTAATTCAATAACTCTGAATAAACATTACGGAAATTGGCTTACATAGTTATTTATTTATATTCGATTCATTATTTATTATATTATTTTATAAAATATGTTTTTAATGGCAGTTAAACAATTGGGAAATGAAATGACAGAAGTTCAAACTGATCTATTTATCTGCTAACCTTATTCCATCCAGTTTCATGTTCAAAATATAAATATTGCAGAGTCAATAATTTAATCACTCCTAATTTCTTTGCAGTTCTTAGAGACTAGATTTCTTCATTAAAAGTCGCTTAAAATACTAAAGTTTACTCATTATGAAAGAAGATAAATATCACTTTTGTAATTAAAGAAATAGTTTATAAAACATAAAAAATTTAAACTGCTTCGTATTATTATTATTATTATTATTATTATTATTATTATTATTATTATTATTATTATTATTATTATTATTATTATTATTATTATTATTATTATTATTATTATTATTATTATTATTATTATTATTATTATTATTATTATTATTGTTATTATTATTATTATTATTATTATTATTATTATTATTATTATATTATTATTATTATTATTTTATTATTATTATTATTTTATTTTATTATTATTATTATTATTATTATTATTATTATTATTATTATTATTATTATTATTATTATTATTATTATTATTATTATTATTATTATTATTATTATTATTATTATTATTAAAAGATAACACCAATAAAAAACTTTTCGTACGATATATTTCGATAACATAACTATCATCTTCAGGTACTCAAAACCAACAAAAAATATTATGAATTAACATTTAATTTAAACAAATTATTTTTTATTAATTTAATTTTGTAATAAATAAATATTTATAAAATATATTCAATTCACTTTTAATTAATTTAAAATTTTAAAATTTTCACTTATATTCTAATTTTTAAAAAATGTAATGTAATTTAAAATTTTCAATTATTTTAATAATATTAAAAAAACAAACATGATATAACATACGTAAACTATTTAAAAACATTCAAAACATTCGTAGTCACAGCACTTTGCACATTAATCTTTGGATCCAATGACCTTATCAGCAATGCTTCACATATCACGCGTTCCCAATAATTATTAAAACTTCTCAACAATTCTCAACATTTGTTGAGAAGTTTTAATAATTATTGGGTAATAAGTGAATTGAACATATTTTATAAATATTTATTTATTACAAAATTAAATTAATAAAAAATAATTTGTTTAAATTAAATGTCAATTCATAATATTTTTAGTTTGTTTTGAGTACCTGAAGATGATAGTTATGTTATCGAAATATATCGTACGAAAAGTTTTTTATTGACGTTATCTTTTAATTAAATCGTTGACAAATTTATTTAATTATTTATTATTATTATTATTATTATTATTATTATTATTATTATTATTATTATTATTATTTATTATTATTATTATTATTATTATTTATTAGCAATTCAATTCAATATATAAACCCTGAAGTGTCATTTGAAAATTTTAAAAACCAGAATTACGGATTTGTCTTTAGTGAGTTGATTTTATATATTTTTTATGTAATAATTAATTTTAAATATACAATAAATAACAAGTCTATTTTAAAAAAATCTCCAGCACCTTATAAATAATTAGCAAAATAAAATTTTAAAAAACTGGCTTAACCAATTTATTATTCAAATAAAAGTATTTTGTATTAATTCAATTACACCTACATTTAAATTTTAAAATATGCGCCTCTATTTGTAGTTTTTTTCTAATTACAATTTTAATTGCATGCAAGTTAGGCTGAGCGCTACAAATACCTTGACACAAGAGCTTATTTGGGTATTTAGACTTATTAGAATTGTAAGTAAACCGTAAAGGTTCTGTGAGCTTGATGAGGCTGACCGGAATCATCTGTCATTCAGTTGTCAACTGTTTCTGAAAAATTGTCAAATAAGTTCCTTTAATTTTATTTGCATTACATTTCTTATATTTTAAACATATCTCATAAAATAGATAAATTATTATTTTAAAATAATTCAGGATCTTTTTATGGTCAAATGGCTCTCCGTCTGGTTTGTGTGCATTGCAAATATTCTGTGAATACAAGTTATCAGCTTTTTAAATCCGTTGCCTTACCAGTACCAGTAAGTTTTTCTGAAATTGCAGCCATTGCTTCACTTAATGCCAAATAACCCAGAATTTAGCAGAATCTATCAGGAAAAACATTTAAAAATAATTTAAATTTATTTAAGTTTAAACATTGAAAAAATTCACTGAAGACTTGATTTTTTTCGAGTGTACACAAATTGCCAACATTGAATTTTCATGAAATATAAAATATAAAAACGCGGGATTTTGCGTGTATGTATGAAATTGAATTTAGAATTCAAATATACAAACGAAATAAAAATAAAAAATCATATACCAACTACAAGTATACTCGTAGTTAGCAGTGAATGGGTTAAACATTGAAAAATTTTAATATTTTTAATTGATATTTCTAAAAAATAAGTATTTTAATTTGTTTAAACTGTTTTATTTTTGATATCATCTCAAAATGAACAGCAAGATAAAAGAGATTTAATTATAGAAAAAGAATATATTTAGTGGTGTAGTGAATATGACCTATTTTAGCTCGAAATATTATCAATTAATTAATTCTTAGGAAATGGCTTACCTAATTATATATAATTATGTATTTTATGTATTTTTGAATTTTTTCTGTAATACATAATTAGAATAGCGTTTTGATCTAGTTTCATTAGTTTAGTTAATTTTAGATAAAATTTATAAAATTCAATTAGTTTACAGAATGTCATAAACTACTCATTGCCTCCTAGAAGAACATTATTTAGTAGTTGCGTTCATTGCTAACTTCATAATGTCAAGGTTTTATGCTAGAATTAGCAATTCTAGAAATGATAATAGCTTTTGGAGCTTATATTTTGATTATCATTGAGATCATCATCCAGCTCTTTAATGTTCTTTATATTCTATAATTTATATATTTAATATTATTTTTAATTATTTTAACATCAGTTTAAAGGAATTAATAATTTTTAATAATTTTATTTGTATTATTACATATTTAAAGTAGGTAACAACCATTCTAAAATAAAATTTAATTTTTTCAAAATTTGGTACTCTGCGAACCTAGCTTTTTTTGGATATTAAGTTCCATAGAGTTTGATCATAAAAAAAGGTTGATTTAAATATATTTAAAATACTTAACGTTCCTTGGAATTATTTTCAGTAATTTTCAGAAATTCTTATGTTTTAATATTTAAATGACATATTATATTAAATTTTCAAAATTATAACAAAAAATCTTCATTCTCGGCAATTTCAGGAAAATTTAGCGTCTAAATCTCTAGATATGGTTTATTCAGTTCATAAAAAGAATGATATGACTCTCAGAATATGTAAAAATAGGTTTTAGATTTCATTCGGTAAATCTTTATCTTGAAAAACCATAAACGCTATTGAAGACCAAATGAACTTCAAGTTGGAAATCTATTAGACCTCCTGGACGAATATGCTCTGTAGTCCACACAAAATTTGTAAAATGATTTATGTTTTTCTTCACCTTTGATCTCTTTTTTTTGCAATTTATGTTTCGTTATTTAGTATTCGACGTTAGGCCTGTTTTCTATTTAAATGTAAAATATATAAGATACAAAATATATCTAAAAGTTTCAATGTTGACTTTTCATCTATTGCTAGACGATTATAAAGTATGCAAAAATAATAAGTAAGTGATTACTGCATAAATTTTCAGAAATCTCTGCGTAACAAAATAAGAATAATGAAAAAGAACAAAATAGTACAAGTTCGTACAAAATTCATACATATTTCCAAAACGAATGTTTCAGCAAAGGAAAAGAATTTTATTCCCAGCACTGAAAATGAAAATCCAAAACACGTTATTGAAACATACTAACCCGACTGGTTACAAGTATAGCTTCCGAATCGGTTTTTGAAAAAATTACGAAAACTGGTTATCGGTACATTTTTGGAAACCGGTTTTTATTAAAAAACCGGGTTTGAGTAAATGAAATTTTTGTGAATATTTGAAGAATTTTATTCAATAAAATATAAAAATAACTTCTTTGTTATTATTTGCAGTATTTAAACTGTTATTAAAAACTATCTCGGTGAATCACACAAGCATGGTGTGATTTCAAACCGTGTGACACAACAAATAAATAAGGACTTGTTTTTGAATAAATAAACACACGTTTTATTAACACAACCATGACGAAGAATTTAAAAGTTTTGTGAGTATTTCAGTGAGTCTAAGAAGGAAAAGGCACGATGCAAAAAGTACGAAATTGACATTAGCTGCAAAGGTTCATCGACATCAGAAATGATTATTCATCTTAAAACTCACAAAATTTTAATTTATATTGAGAATTCAGACGATAAATATACAAATCAAAATTTGTTAAAAAGGTTTATCTAGCTGAAATTATTTCAAGGTGATTGGCTGAAGATGGATTTTCACTCCATGGAATTTTGACATCAAAGGCTATAAAAGGATATGCGTAAGAAAAAGGATACTTGTTCCCTCAAAGCATTTCTACACCATCGAATCTCCTTTCTGAATTTTACGAAGAAAAAACATGTGAATATCGAACGTTCTTCGAAGACCTAAAACATGAAAACGATTTAGTATAAGTACTGATGAATGAACAGCTACTCATTTGAAAAGATATTTATGCGTAAATGTTTATTGTGAAAAGTTATTTGATTGACCTTCAAGAAATCAATGGCAGTTGTACTTCTGAGGTTATACGAAATTTGGTTGAGAACAAACTGCGTGAGCTTAATATTAATTTAAATGATGACCTAGTTGCATCGACTCATGATAGAGCCTCAGTGATGAAAAAGTATAGAAGATATCTACCTTGTATCAGTCAGTTATGTTTAAATTATGCAATTCATTTGGCAATCATTGAAAGTTTTTATCGAGATAAAGCTAATCATGAAACATTAGAAGAATCTTCAGATGAAGAAGATTTTGAAAAATTAATCGAAAGGCTTAATTGGATTGACAACTGTTTATTTGATTCAAATATTCAACTGTACAATGAATTAGGGTCGAAGAAGTCACTCACTGTCACTTTGGATGAAGCAGTTAAGAAATTAAGAAAATTGGTAAAGTTCTTCAGAAAATCACCTCTTCGAAACAATATTCTTCAAAATAGCATTAAAGAACAACTAGGAATTGAAAAGAGTTTGCAATTTGATTTTCTTACAAGATGGAGGTCTTAAATTATCCTGGTTGAGCGCTATTTTGGAATCAAGGTTGCTGTTCGCAAGACAGCATTCGAATTTGAACACCAAAATCTATCAATTGAAGAAGAAAATCTTTTAGAAAAGTTCACGGTAATTTTAAAAACTATTGAGCTTGCGATAATAGAACTGAGTCAAAATGAAACAAATGTATTGCTTGCAGAAGCGTTGTTTTTATTTGTCGAAAAAACGTTATCCAAAGTTCAAACTCCAAACGTAGCAAGAATATTGGAATTCATTTTCACTCGCATCAATGAACGTCATAACTGTGTTTCGGTTATATCAATAATGTTTCTCAATTCTTGCAGCATTCCGAACAATACGAAATATATTCATTATTGTACCGAAAGAGAAGTCAAAGAATATTTATCTATCATATTCGGTAAGCATTTTCCATGTGAAATACGACCTCAGATTTTAAGTGATACAGTAATTCCTACTGAAATTGTAGTGCCTTCTCTTTACGAAATACTATAATCTACCATTTCTTCATTGGAAGTCAACATTAAAAATTCTCAAGATGACAAGATTACTCTATTTAATGACTTAAAAATTCTCGAAGCAACCAAAGTACGTACCAAAAGGGTAGAAAAATTATTTCAAGCCTTATTAACAAACAGACCAACTTCAACTGTATGGTCAAGGGTCTTTTCAGTTTCTGGGAATTTCAATACGAAATTGCGGCTAGTCTCAACTAAAAAACATTGAATAGTTTAGTGTTTTTAAAGTATTATTTTTTAAATGAATAAATGCTTCAATACTTTGTACAAAATTTATTAATAATTTTTTATTCAAAAACCTGGTTAAAAACCGGTTAACCGGTTATTGAATTTTGTAAAATCCGAAAACCGGTTTTCTAAATTTCCGGTTATTTCGGAAGCTCTAGTTACAAGTCTATGTATATGGTAAAGCGCTACCTAATTTGAAGCCTTACAACTACATTTAACTAAACAAATTTAAATGACTTTTTTTCAAATCGTGCATGTAACATATTACAGCTAAAATATATTTGAGATGAGGAGCTTGAGATGTCAGAACCTTAACCAAATGTTTGGTTCATCTAAAATCGCCAGTTCTGCTTACCAAACATGGTCCACTAAACATTTGTATTCAAAGTACATCTTTAATGAAGAAAGACACACTTCGAATCCATTTAAAGTTTGAGAATAAGTTTGAATCATTTCAAACCCAATACTTCTAATAATTCGCTTTACCAGGTTAAACTACAATAAAAAATGTTAGCTATCGTGAAGGAAACTTCTGAGGGAACCAGCTACTAGATGGTTCGATTACTTTTTGGCCCCTATACTCATGTACAACGATCGATTTGAATGTCACAAGCGCCGCGGTCCTCCATCAGAGTATCTCCTGGCTTCAACCTGCACAACCATAGATCACCATTTTTTGGGTCTTTATTCAAGAACTTTTAATTAACTTAGAGAACTTTCTCATCTTATTACATCGACAGAACAATAAATGAAACAATAAATGACGATTCAATGAAAATTAATTTTCAATAAAATCTTTTCTCTTCTTCACCAATGATCGAGTATTTTCAATTTATTTAATTCAGATTATGATTATGTATTTTCGTGGTGTTGCGGAGGGGATTCTGATTACTTTTAGAAGTTATATTGTTTAGTAAATGGAGCTGCAAATAAATAATAGATTTACTCCTGTGTCAGATAATGATATTTGAGTAGCTGCATTTTTAGGAAAACTTATTGTCACTTAAAATTATATTTAATAAATCTGATTGTATATTTTATCTGTAGGAAACTAGAAGTACAATTCGATTGGATGAAATTATAAATGGATTCCTTCAAGAATCTCCAGTAGAAATGGATGATAAAAGGGTTAGAATAATTATCTTTTATGTTTTATTTTCATTATCTATTGACTTGTATTGAATTATATATTTTTTTATTTTGTAATAGGATTGCAAATGTCCAAATGGATCACTTAATTTCATATCAATCACAGAATACACCCATATGCCTTTGTATTTACATATTTGTAAGTTATGATTTCTCATTAAATAATTAATATTAAAGAATTTGAAAATTGATTTATTATAATTTATATTATTTATTATTAACCGATATCAACATATTATTATTATTATTATTATTGTTGTTTTTTGCAAAATGAATATCCAGAAGAATTCGTAGATAAATATTTTGTGAATGAATACAGCTCTAATAGTCACAACACACAAAAAACACAACGACAAACCAATAATATACATACGCTTCCATTTCTTAAACAATAAGACATGTAATGTAATCAGATCTTTCATTCGCAACACAGATTTACCTGTTCATATTCGTCCAACCTTCACTTCCGCAGTACCTTTGAAATCACAATCCGAAAATCTCAAAAATCCCAAACATCAGATCTATTTCGTCAAAATTGTCTTTGTCATTCTTCTACCAAATGTTTTTGCTTTTCTAAAACATAGTATACTAAATCACTTTCATGAAATGCGACGCAATATACATAAGGGAAACACAGAACATTTAGATCACGACTCAATGAACATATTAAAAACAAAACCAGTAATTATCCCGAACACTGGGAAAAAGTACACAAAGCAGCACCACTAAAACACGAAACAAAATGCCAAATACTACAAGACACATTCAAAAACACATTACAAAGACTAGCCGCAGAAACTTTTTTTATCAAAACACACAAACCAACCACCAATATTCAACTAATGTAATTTGAAAAAAAAATGTTTAGGGAAAACTTTTTTTGGGGAATAATTTAAAATAATGAAAATTAAATCCAACCATTAAAATCAATATAAAATACAAAATAAATTAATTTTTTTCCTATTTTTTAAAATAAATAAGTAATGATCAAAATCACATGAAAAAGGCTATGTCGAAAATTCGTGAATATCATAAATAAATCTGATTCATAGTCAAATTTTGTAGAAAATACAATGTCTTTTATTATTATTATTATAATTAATTTTATTATTATAATTATTATAATTATTATTATTATTATTATTATTATTATTATTATTATTATTATTATTATTAATAATATTATTATATATAAATAAAAAAAAGAATAAAAATTATCGAAATAACGACTGCTTTCTGATTTTCTATTGTTGCGTTAAAGGGGTTAATACTTACACGATATTATCAGTAAACCCCTTTACTTTTGGTCACTATTGACATGTTTGCTCTCTCGATGTTATATTTTATTTTTACTGTCTAAATAAATAACTTTGAATATTTTTTGTGTTTAGATTTAAACCGAGGTTCATTTTACAAAAATGGACTGAAAAACAATACTCACGTTACATGTGGGCAAGTTTTGAATTTCCCAAGTTATTATTTGCAAAATTAATGAATGATTAATAAAATATGCAGGGAAAGACACATCATTGAAGTATAAATTGATATCAGTAATTGACCATATTGGTGATACCCTCGGGGGGCATTATTATGCGAAAAGTTGTTTCGAAACCGACCAATGGTGGATGCTAAATGATTCAACGTAAGTTTTCTTTTTATTTGTTAGATTTTTCTAAAATGGGTGAACTGTTTTAAATGCATGCAAACTTTCAATACTCTTAGCCGTTAAATAAAGGAATATCTTTTACAAAATTTTGATCACAGGCCTGAAGCTCCTAATTCATTTTTGCAAAAGTTAAAAGAGAACATCCTAAAAAAAATTATTTCTCAATCAAAAATATCTTGAAAATTTATGTTCTAAATTCAAATATTTAAACAAAACTCAATGACTCTTCTTAAAATCCAATTTTTAATAATCATCAAAATCAGAATATTTTCATTGATATTAATTTTAAATTAATTTAAAAGTAACATTTTACCAAAATTTCATGCAACATTTTTGGTGAATATAAATTTTTATCAAAATTTCGTCAATTTTAGTAACTCAAATGCAATTGACATATGGTAAATTTGAAGCATTAAAACAAAATCGATTTGGAGTTTTAATAAAATGTTAATTTAAATTATTAATTTTAATTCATTTAATATATACTGTGTTCATGCGAAAATTTATTGTTTTAGAGTATATCGAATTTCCGGTGACGAAAAGATTGCAACTGAAAACACAATTGTTTTCCTGTTCAAAAAATTTACCTAAAAAAATTGAAATTATGGCAGAGGTTTTGAAAATTAATTTTTTAGTAATAAATTTTTATATAATTTTGAAGGCAAATTTATTTAGATTGTTTTTATATTAGTACTGGTATATCGAACATACAACATTAAAACTGTACCAAGATGATTTTAAATTCATTATTATACATTAAATAAATCAAAGTGAATTAAGATATAGTTCGAAAAGTAAATAAAATAATAAAATAAAATTAGAAAACGCAAGTAGATGGAGGTTTTATGTGAAATAAATAGAACTAATCAAATAGCATAGTTTAATAAAAACTTCCATTGAAAATCGAAAATCCATCAGTAGGAAAAATGAAAAAAATTAAGAAAAAAGAGCAAATAATAATGTTTGTATTTGCCGATGAAAGACAATAATTCTACAGGTAGTTAGTGGCTTTCTGCGCCCACATACCTTTGCATAATAAAAATATGGGGGGTTCGCGACGGATTAAATTACGTCATTACGTAATTTAATCTCGAACTATCTTGATTACATAATTATGTAAATTTCAATTTTTGTGTGCGCATCTTTTTTTTGATAAATTTTTTTGAAATTATTTTTCGAATTTTTTTGGCGGATTTTTTTAAATTCAAATTTTTCTCGCATTTTTTAAATTCAAATTTTAACGAATTTTTTGAATTAAAATTGTTTGTAATATTTTTTTTTGAATAAATTTTTTTCATCCACAAAATTTTTCGGTCGCACTATAGTCAATGAGTATTTATGACTCTCAATAAAAAAGCTTAAATTAAAATATTTCTTTTGTAAAAATAAGACTTATCCTTAGATTATGATTAGCATGTGAATAGAATTTGATTAAAGTTGTGAGAAATATTTTAAGTTGTTAAATTTTAAATAAAACTGATTAATTTGTAAATAATATTAGTACTTTGAAGAAATTTTAAAATAAGACCTTCAGCAAATTGGTAAGGAAATAGTAGTTATTTAGTAATGCTTATTAAAATTACCAAAGTTTTATAATTTTTGACAAGTTTTGATAGATCTTTAATAAAATTTATAAGTACTTTGAATAAAATTTTTAAAAAAAGTTTCAACATATTAGCAAATTGTAAAGATAACAGTACTTATCAATTAAAAATTAATTAACTAAGTATTAAATATTTGAAAAAATTTTTTAGATTATTGTTTAGATTATTGTTCGAGGTACTTGTTAAATGAAAATTAATGTATGTTATCGACTGCTCATAGTATTTATTTGTACAATTTTTCTTCATTACTGGAAATAATCTTAAATATTTAAATTATTCAGAAAATTGTCAATAAAAACATAAATAATGGGTAATAAAAAGTTTTTAAATACTAGTCAATTTTAGTTTTTAATTAAATTAAATTACAAATATATTAATAAAATCAAATAAATACTTACTTGTATACAAATAGTTAAATGAATCAACCAATTTCTTAGAACTGAAATCTTATCGATATATTCTGATTAATCTTAAATTAATGAAAAAAGTAACAATTTTTCTAAGTATTGTGGGGTTAGTGGTTCTTGACCCCTTTACATACAATTGTTTGAGCAAACTATTAATGAAAATATTTTATTTATTTTGTGATTTTGTAATAAATTAATTAAATTTAATGATTTTTGTGAAAAACAAAAATTTTATTCGATTTTTGAAGAATTTTAATGAGTTTAAGATTGAAAATGTTGAGTATTGATAACATTCTTATAATACTTTAAAGAAAAATGATTTTTATTAGTAAAATTGAGATTTTAATGATAATTTTAAGGGTTTCGATCGGTCGAATACATACAGTAAATATGATCCAAATGATGAATTATAAATGGATTTTAGGGGATTTATCGGTTGAATATAAATTTCTAAATGAATTTTACTTGGTTGCTTTTTATAAAAATATTGAATAAAATTGTTACAGTGGATAAAAAATGACATTTGAATAGAAATGTTTGTTTGAGATGGTAATTTATAATTTTTTGGGGGAAATAATCGAAAAAGATCAAGTTTGTTGATATTTTTAAGGGAATCAAATAGGTTGAATATTAATATAAGTGGGTTATTTTTATGAAAAATAATGGATATAGTTGGAGATATTGTCGTTTGAAGAGAAATGATTGGTTAAGAGGGGAATTTATGATATTTTTAATAGATAAAATCGGTTGAATATTGATATGTAGTTGATTTCTATGAAAATAATTAATATAGTCGGGATTATTGTCATTTAAAAAGAAATGATAGGTTGAGAGTAAATTTTATATTATTTTAGGCAGAAGCAATTGACTAAGAATAGAATTTATGATATTTTAAGGGGCGTTAATCGATTAAGAACAGATTTGTTGATATTTTTAAAGGGTTGAGTCGGTTAAATATCATTATTTAATAGGTGATTTTTATAAAAAATAATGTATATAGTTGGTAGAGTAGGATAAAGTGTTATTTGATGGAAAATGATTGGTCAAGAGTTGAATTTATTTTAGTAAAAAATAGTCGATTAAGAACAAGTTTTTTGTCATTTTTAAGGGTTTAATTTATAAGATACTGTTGGACCAGGACTGGATTTGTTTGAATGAATATTAAATAGCACTCAAATATAGCAATGCAGATTTAAAACCAGACCCACAAACATCAAATAATCAACCTTAAAATATGAGGAAAATGAAATTAAATATAAAATCAAAAAAATATAAAAATAAATAAAAATAAAAACAAATAAGCACCAAGATCAGCACGAAATTAACATAAAAATAACAAGATAACATTAAGATTTGATCGGAAAAATGAACAATTCATAAAAGTTAGCAAATAACGAATAAAAATTAATAAAAATTAATTGTTCATTTAAAATAGAAAATTGACAAAATAAGAATTTTTATGTACTTTTATTTAATGATTTCTTGTTCAGTAAACAATTTTTGATATTGATTTGTTCTGTAACTAGTTATTGATAACATATTGTGAGTGAGTGTATAGTGAATGACCATGTATTTTAAGTGGAAATGATTGAGAGAAAATTTTATTTTATTTTTATGTGGGTTAAGTTTGTAGAACATCGGTGTCCAAAGGGTAAATATTATTTAAATATGGAATTTTAATGAATAAGATACTCTGTTATTCAATGCTTAGAGTAGTGAGATATTGACCCGCTAGACCGCGGGCCCGCTGGGACAGAACAAATACCTCCCTCCCATCTCCGGAAATTTTTTTTATAAGTTTAAAAGTACATATTTTTATAGGATAAAGACAATGACTCATCATAAAAATTCAAGGTCATTTAAACAAAGACCATGATTTATTCAAGGTCATTGGATAAGTCATCCTAATTCTTCAAGGTCATTCAAAAAAATTTCAAGGCCATTTGAACAAATACAATGAATCATTCAAGGTCAATGAACATGTCACCATAACTTTCAAGGTCATAGTATTTTTTAAAACTTAAATTTACTACTTATTTTTATAAATAGTGTTTTAATTATTAATATTTTTTAATTTTTATTATATTTATTATTTTTATTATTATTAAATTTTTTTATTATTATTATTATACTATAATTAATATATAATAAAAATAAAGTCTTTACCAACAAAAACTTTTATTAAAAAGAAATAATTCGACTTTACTAATATTGTCGAAAGCTTTATTCAAAGCCCATTCCACATACTTCCGATATCGAGCAGCGCAGCAATGACATCCATCACCTCATGGATATTCGGGTTCCATATCCTTTAACATTTTGTTTCGTTTGATATCCCATAGGAACTCATCGATTACGGAAAAAATCTATATAGATGTATAATTAAACACCAAGTCTGGAATCATTGATGCGGGCTTATCCTTCAATATTTCATGAATATGTTGGTCGTATGGGAAAATTATTTGCTGATTAATTCATGTCCTGATGGTATGCCTGTCATCTCTATATTCTAGGGTCACTTTTCCCACTACACCGTAAGATTTGGATAACTATTACGTACCCATGATCGAAATCATGTTGGTACTGTACGCAACAGCCGAATGCCATTCGAGCAGGTGAGCGCCATTACTAGTGCTACTCGTCGAATGACCTTCGCTTTTCCCGGTTATTGCTGCCGATAGAAGGGCTTACGCATTTTATCCATAAAACTATTCTATCCCTGAACCCCTTGCATCTACCCCGCCTGAGCTGAGAATCGTGAGATTTCATTTACACCTTTCAATTTCTTCACCTTGTACTTTTCTAATGAGTCATTATTAAACTACTACCGTTATTTTACCCTTTTCTTTTCTAAAACTACGCGTAATTAATCTAAAACAAATATAAGACTATAATATTATATTAGTGCAATTAAAATGGTAATACAACAGTTAGGAAAACAATGAGCTAGACACACGATAATTTGTACAAGATTTTCATGAACTACAGCCGACAGAAAACATTGTCACTTTAAAGTCACAACCCGCGAAGTTTTCAAAAGGGCCGACATGATCTGGTGAGTTGATGCTATTCGTCTGCATCGATATCAGTTGGCAGACATCTGCGTTTCACGGGTCTGTAAGGAGGAGGATTCGGATTGTGGTTGCCCTCTATACGAGTGGACGGTCCAGGTTCTTCGGATGGAGGAGGATTCCGGGGCACGCTGCCGGTGAGAACGGCGATCTCATCTACTCCTAGACCCAACCGATCTAAAGCCTGATTTATGTTCGTGGTTTCAACTTCGTCATCCACCAGGTTGATGTGGATGGATCGGGCCGGTGATTAGAATGTTACAGAGGGTGCATAGAGCACATCGGAATCGAGCTCAGGGAATTCGAATTCCCGATAAGGGGGTGGGAGGTCATCAATCCGATACGGAGCGCTAGATGGCTCCGTCTCTCTGAGGAGGTCAGCCTCCATGCGGCGACGATCGCGACGACGACGATTTTGGTTGGGTCGTCGTCGGGCCGCTCCTGTACGTGGTTCGACCACGGAGATTTGGGGAGGTTCGGTGATTTGAGGAGCTGGTGTTGAGAGAGTTGGGTTAGCTGTCTCCAACGGAAGATGTTGTTCCGGAATAATATTTAAGTGGCGAGCCCAGACGCTCCCAGAGATGCGGGCCCGAAGCTCGACATCCGTAAAGATTTGGCGGAGTATCGTGCTCTGTTCTTTGATCAGCACTCGCTGGCTGTGAGATTCTATAATTAATTCATCTCGAGCGCGAGATAAACGGGTTATTTTCTGAAATAGGTTCTTGGCTGCCTCAGAGGAGGCCCAGGTGCCTTTTACCCGATTGTATTTGTTTTTGATGGCTTCATGTCTACCTTCTAACTCTTCTAGTTTCTGTCGGAGTGCAACTACTGATGGAGAAAGTCGGGGAATTCTCGGGAGATTGTTCATATCCGTCATTTAGTTGGTCTCTATTTCTAGAACGGGTACAAAAGGAGAATTAATCTATTTGTAGGAAGCAAGGATGGGGGAGACATTTGGTCCGAAAAGGGGTTCTCTAGTAATCGTTGGGTAAAAGCGTTAGTGTGGGGAGACCTAATGACAGTTTGATTCGCGCTGGCAAGTGCGTTACGAAGAGTACCGATGAAATATTGGGTAAATCGAACACTGTTCGGGGAAGTACATAAATGAATATTATTGTTAATATCCAGTCATTGCTAATAATTTTTAATATTAAATAAACTATAGTACCTATACTAGTTGTCGAGAGAATTACTAGTGTTAATAAAAATGGAATATCTATTTTAGTTATTAAGAGAATTATTAATGTTAAAAAATGGACATAATTGAATTAATTAGTAAGAGAATTAATTAACATTAAGAATATTAATAATATCTTCAGTAGTTATTTAGAAAATTTGGGTATGATAACATTAAGGTTGTTCACAATAACATTCATTACGTAATAATATTAATGCTACCAATAAGAATCCTAATTCGCTCTACCAACGATGCCAAATTTAGAATTTTCCACTACATTTGCTTGTGAAAATCTTTTTAGTTGTCCTATGACGTTAGCATGGATGGTTCAAGTAATTACTGACGATGAAGTCAGTGTTGTAATTAACAGTGGTGCTACAACGATATTCAATCATAATTATAGAGTAATGCTGATTATGTAATTAGATTTACCCACTATCGGTAATGTAGTTAGTGATTTCTTAAAAACTTATACTGACGTTGTGTGGCGTCGGCAGTGATATTGGTGGATGATTCTACTTCGATTTCTCTTACGTAAGTCATTATTGGAGTAGTTGGCAGAGTTGGTATTGATCGGACTATCGAGGCATGAAAATTTCTACGGTAAGCTATGACGTCGCGTTGATTAGCAATTAATTTGTGGTAAGGTTGACGATTGGAATCATCGATTGTTCTCACTATAGCTTCCTTGCTTGGTGACTGAATCTCTCGCGTATACTACCGGGATGAATCTGCCCCTCAAAAACTGGCCGACATCATTATAGTTAACTCATTTACTGTGGGATAAATTCTCCGGATCTAACTACAGCGTTGGAGTATTACACTATTCTAATGGTTTTTCACGATCGTCGTTACAATACGGATGGAGTTTAATTACCTATTACGAAATTATTGGAATCTAGCAATACATTTTCTCACATCTGCGGTTAATTCTCATTCTGAGAGTCATTTTATGCGTGCGAATCACCTTCCTAGGTGGAAAATCATGAACGTTATACGTACTATGGTTCCATGTAATTTATACTGTATGATGGTTCATTGTAGAGCAATTATGTGGACAGTTTATGACAACGGTCGTTTGCTTGGTTTTATGTTCGGTGTATGGTATTGTGACAAGTAAAAAAATGACTGACATTTCCTTAATTTATTGCGTTAATATACTATCATTCTCGCTTTATTAATGATTCCTATCCCTTCTGCCCGATCCCTGTATTATTTTACTTCGAGCTTTGAAAAATCAAAATACCTATAAGATCGTTATGCGATCTTTGCTAATTCCCCTATCTGAGGTCGCCCTTCCCTTGATTTTAATTTCTGCTCGCCTCGGCCGATTTTCAGCGGCCGTTGCGAGTCGTTCAACGATGCCCCTGCGTGGAGGTCCTGTGCAATTTTGCCAGACCTTACTGCGGACTACCGAGGTTTCGATAAGGCATGACCCACGAGCACAACTAGGGAACTTAATCCACCAGCCGGCCCTAGATCTGTCCCATCGATAGCTATTGAGATACTTCTATTATATAAATTTGAGGGACTCGAATATATATATAAATTAAGTATTAAACATATAAGAGTATAAAAAACATTTAATCAAAGACATTATAAACATCAAAATTATGAATATTACATTAACTTTCAAAGAAAACTTCAAAAAATAACAAAACTCCTTACTTTCAAAATTTCGAATGAATTCAGTAATTTTATTTTGTAGTAAGTTGTAAAAGCATAAAAGTTAAAATAATGAAATTTGTCACTGTTTATATACTGTTTTTGTGCTTGTGTGCGACCAATGAGCGATTTTTCGCCATTTTTAGGGCTTTTTAATTATTTTGTTAATCTTAAATTATTTTTATTATTTTTTCTACATTTTTTCTCTATTTTTTGATATATAATTACATTATGGTTGAATTTTATTTTTATTATCCTTTTCTTGTAATATTACTTTTTATCCCAAATATTCTGTTTTCTGGTCGCTTCTTCTACCTGTGTTTTTTCTAAACCTTATTTTGCAAGGTTTTGGCAGTTTATTTTATTTTTTGTATGTCTCTATCTGCTGCTGTATGCTTTTTATGATTTTATTTAATTATTTGTTTTTATTTAATTTTGATATATTTTTAATTTGTTTTAATTAATATGTTTTTCATTAATTTTTAGTATCTTCTTGTGGTGCGTGCTTATGTACAGTGACTTGTTTCATTACTTTTATTTTTGTTTTAATTTTTATTCTCATTTTTGTTTATATTGTGGCTCCGAGCCCAACAAATATCTGGATAATAGAATTCCAGACGTTCTTTGATAACTTTAAAATAATCATCTATAAAACAAGTAAAAATAATAATAATAATTATTTACCATAATGTTCAATTTCGTTCATAGCTTGAACTACACTCGGTACCATAACATCCATTATAATGATAAAAGTTGAAATAACAATTAGTTTTATACTAAATTAAACCAACTCAATTGTAGTAACCGTTCAAGGTAAAAATTCAACAAGATGTGTATGTCCTGAAACAGCCGTGTTGATGGATATTTTGTATATGATAGATAGATCTAGATATTTCAAAACTTCAGTCAAAAAATTATCTGAAAGAATGAGTAATTTAGAAATCCGATTTGAACTCACATATGAAACTTTAAAAAGAGCTCGGAACACAATATTTGATGATATTCTATATCTAAATCAGACAATAGGTATTATCAAAAATGAATTAAGAAAATCAATATTTGAATTGAATGAAAATCGTAAACTTAATGAAAAAATGATAAATCAAGTTTAAAATAGTATAAAATTTTATTCTAATAAAACAACTGATCAGTTCAATCGTATAATGAAAGAAGTTCAACTGCCAATGCAACCGGTTAACCGTACCGAGAAAATCGTAGAAGATATTCCATTTGAGCTTATTCTCAATTCTCCAACATTGGAGAGAAATAAAAATTCATTCCAATCGATATTTAGTTATATGTTTGATGAAAATAATAAATGGATGCGAATACTAGTATTATTAATGTATGTGAAACACATGATACTAAAATCCGGATCCGACTATAAAAATTATTTCCAGTGGTCCATAGAGGTAAATTACTTTATATTACTATTTTATTTTTATCATTATTTAGGTAATAGAAACAAAAATTGATCCATGGGTAAAAGCAAACGGTGGATGGGTAACAATTATTCAAGTTGCCGCAGAAGCCAAACGTCCAGATATTTATATTTCAAATTGTAAATTTTTATTAAAACTATTACCTGGAGCATTGGTCATATAAATCTGTAATAAAGTTTATCAAAAATTTTAATAAATGTATTATTCTTTGTTACTAACTGAATTATTAATAAAAAACTACATTTTTTAAAGATTTATTGATTATTACATGTACATGTTTCATCACCACAATATTTTATCTTTTTATTTTCTATAACATGGTCAACACAAGTCTCAAATTCGTTAGGCTCAACTAAATTTTCAGTATGGATTTCTTCATCATTAACAATTTCTTCATCACCACTTTGACATTCTGAATCAAAACATGAATTTTCTTTACCCCATGCTTCAACTAGAGTCAATATATATCTAATTTTTACACCGGTTATTTCTTCGAGTTTATCAAAAAAAAGTTTATTAAATATTCTAAACGAAAATTGACCTTGAATGAGACATGGTGTTTGTTTAAATTACCTTAAAAACATTTTTTGAATGACCTTGAAAAATATGATTACTCAACCAATGACCTTGAAAAAAAATCTGATGAATCATCCAATGACCTTGAATGAGTCATGCTCTTAGTTTAAATGACCTTGAAAAATTTATACTTTTAAAATATTTTACAAAAATTTTTAAAAATTTGTACTTTTTAACTTTGAAAAAAATTTCCGGGGGGATGGGGGAGGGGGTATATTTCTTTGTCCCAGTAGGCCCTTGGTCTAGCGGGCCAATATATCACTACTGCTTAGTATGTATATAGTGAGTTGTACTGTACTCAGTAATTTGTATATAGTACCTAGTGATTGTTTTTCAGATATTAATTAGTGGATTGTTCTGTGTGTATGCGTTATCAGTATTCAGAAGTTGATACCGAGAAAGTTAACTTTTTATGTTTTCTGAATTTATTACTATTTTTATTATTATTATGATTATTATTATTATTTTTATTATTTTTATTAATAATTATTATTATTATTATTATTGTTGTTGTATTATTATTAAGGATGTGTTACTGCAGAGTGGAGGAGATGGTTTCTCTTGCGAATGTTTACTACCTACCTTAGGCATTACTATGTAACACTAAAACTTAAATATCTCATTTAATAAAATACTTTGAAAAAAGTTTTTGAAAAATTTCTTTGAAAATTTGATCGTTATCAACAAGTATAAAAATGTCATTGTAAAAATTATACTAAAAATTTCATTGTACGATTACATTAAAAATTTTATCAATTTAAAACATGTATAAAAAATTCATTGTAAAATTACACTAAAAATTTCATCTTTAAAAATCATATATAAAAAATTCATCGATAAAATTATACTAAAAATTCTATTTAAAAATCATTCATAAAAAATTTCATTGTAAAATTATGTTAAAAATATGTTGTCTCATTGTAGCATATGAAATTTTGTAATAATTCATTGTTTGTGTAAAGTAATTTTGTTAAAAAGCATTATTTTCATGGAATGTTTTTTTACTGATTTGGTTTCCTATTTTCGGTTTTTAATTATTTTCCCATTTAAATAGTATTATTACAGATAACTACTAAAAGCAGTGCTTTTTTGTTACGGTCGATGCACCGGTACCTTTTCCGATTTATAAAAATTATTAATTTTAACTTTTAAGTGTTTTAATTTTTACTGTATTTTATTAATAGTATTAATAAGAATTTTAAATTTTCATTTACACGTTAATACTTAAATACAAATAGCAAAAATGTTCTTACATATTATAATAATTATATTCGCATTGTTCCGATTAGTGCAGATTTACTTATAACTCAGATAAGGTAATGTTTGTTATTAACGCTATGCAAATGCGCTTGTAGATCGTTCGCTATTGTGTCATCAAATAAAATCATATTTTCAAAGAGAAAAACAGCACCTGCCACCTGAAACGAGTCCAGCCAGCCACAATTTATAAACACACTCTTAATATGACGTCATTAATTGATAACTCATTTCAGGCCACGCTGTTTTTAAACGTTATGAGAATAGAAGATTTGAAAACACGTTTAAAAATTAGAATTTATAATTAATTACTTTGTATATAATTAACTTATCTCATTTTGAAAATAAAGAAGATTTTTGATTTCTTTTCGGCTTCGCAATCAAACAATTTTCCCGTAAATAAAAAGCAGATTGAGTGAAGAAATACCAGCAGAAATTGGTGTCACAGAAAAACCTATAACGAAACCGTCATAAGTAATGCCTTTAGATAGTGTTCTTGGATCATCTGCTGCTATTGTGCAACTACAACCTGAGAATATTGACTGGCCTGCCTGCTGGACTTGGGGTAAAAAAAATTATGTACAAAATATCACTGGCTGTCTATCCATGATAAGAAAACTTGGTTGTTTCCTTTGCCGAAACGTTGACAGCCTCAGAGTCCAGACAAAGATGGAAATAAAGGTATCCAAGGAATGGTCTAACAATCAAATAACCTACTTCGGTATTAATCGAAAACAACAGCTTATGTTATTACGAAAAATTTATTCGAAGAAAACTGCGGCACATAAAACTGCACTTAAGATGCTAACTGAAGCCAACGTGGCACCTATCGAGAAGGTCTTGTTAAAGGCATTGTCTCGTGAAAAGTCGTAACTTCAAAGACTTTTCGTACAGCATATAAAACGGCCAAAGAAAACCAATCGTTTCATAAATTTGAATTTGAAATTGATTTACAAGAACTGAATGAAATTGAGATAGGCCGTATACTTCATTCAACCAATGGATGTTTCATTTTAGTGAATCACATAAGTTCTGAAATGTGAAATAAACTGTCTAAAGAAAGCGTAAGGTCGCACAATAAAATGTCATTGATTATTGATGATTCAACTACGCTTAGCCAAAAATCTACTTTAATTGTGTACATTCGTGTTTGTCTTACGAACAGTGGAATGAAATTGCCAGTGAATTTATTCTTTGATTTGGTAGAACTCAAAAGTGAAACCGCAACGAGATTTTTTGATTCATTACTAAACTGTGTTTATTCCTATGGAATAACAGAAGAATTTATAAAAAAATTGATTTGTCTTGCATGTGAGGTAGCAAGTGTAGTGTTGGGGTGCAAAAGTGGAGTAAAGAAATTGCTGAAAGAAAAGTTTCCATCTGTTCTGGTTTGGCATTGTACAAATCATCGACTGGAACTCTTCGTTGGTGATACCATAAAACAAGTTTCGAGGATCAAACGATTTAATGCATTCATTGACAAAATGTATGTTCCTTTATCATGCTTCGCCAAAAAATTCAAGAGAATTGCAAATATGTGCTAATTTGATACAAACTGAGTTGTTAAAACTTGGAAGAATGTTGAGCACGAGATGGGTGGCATTCAGTTTCCATTCAGATTTAGCAGTTTAGAAAGCTTACGAAGTTTTGGTGAATCATTTTGAAGAAGCAAAACAAAATCCAACCAGAGACAATAAAGATCAATGTACATATATGAAGGTTTGCAGCGAAAAATTACTTTTACTGAATTTGTATTAGACCTCGGATTGATGTGACTTGCCCTCCAACAGTTGTCAGAGTTAAGTTTGGATTTACAAGAACGCGACATGAACTATTACAAAGCAAATCAAAAGATCAAGGCTTTGGGTAGGTTTTTGAAGAACGACAAACCATTCCAGGCTATTATTATAAAATTGTGGCCACTGCTGCAGATAATAACCTTTTTTGAGGAGTTTCACTTGACAAAAAAGAACCAATTGAACAAAGGTTGATTCCAATGAAGAGGCTGATTGTGTATACTCATCTCAAGTGCTTGATCTAAAACTATGGCCAGACAATATTGCTACGCACTTGACGTTTAGCGAAGCAGAAATAAGGAACTTGTCAACAAGATTACATTTAAACGAAAGAACAATGATTCGCGGATTTTGTGAATATCTCACCGAAAAAAGATGTCCTTATAAACTTCTTCTTTTGCAAATTGCTCTAAATACAATCCCAATTTTTTTAAATGAAGCTGATCGAAGGTTTTCGCAAATGAATCTTATCATTACCCCGACAAGAGCTTCATTGATGACAACAACTGTATCTTTGCTTTTATTTATAAGATTGGTTGGACCCCAACTCACACGTTTTGATCCCATAAGATATGTTGATTCGTGGTTAGTTCGTGGCAGACACTGGGCAATAGATAACAACAACAAAGAACGCATTCGGAAATGTGTGTCAGACATGAACTTTGTCAAACTTTGCGGTTTATTATGAATTGTTTCACACCAATTTCTATTTTATTTTTACCTTTAACAGGGTATTTAGTAAAAAAAGAAAGAAAACTAAATACATTTTGAAAAGAATTCTAAGAATAAGTCAATAGTTAAATTTGACAGTTGTATAATATACGATATAACAATGCAATACAAGTTTATTTAGGGTAAGGAAATCGTGTCGTGCCCTTATTGCTAACAAAGTGAAGAAATATTGTTGAAAGATGAGTATAGAATTCATTATTACACAAGCTGGATTGACACCGTATTTAGAGGCTAGTTTTAATGGAATTTTTAAAAAATTTTAAAGACAACATATTAGAAAAGATTAATACATCTAAAAACGGTGAAAATATGGAATATACGTAGGGCGGAAATCCCAAACCACCAAATGCTAAGTGCTTAATTGAAATATGAAATAAAGTCCCAATTGAAAAAATCAGTAATTCTATTCTTTCGGCTGGTTTTCTGTAAATTTAAGAGATTCGCAAATTTCTAAGCATGATGTGTATAACCGCCAGTTTTGTAATTGTGGTTAACAGTTGAGTTAAACATAATAGGTGTTAGTCAAAATAGAAATTATTAGTAGGTACGAATATGCTTTCCAGATAATTAAAAAAAAGTAATGGTCCCCCAAAGGATTTTCAAAAATTTTCCGAAAACTCCCTTTTTCTAAAGGTACGTAATGGTAGAGTAAATCACGGCGATCATTTCTATGTAAAAATATTATGAAAAGTGATGTAAGCATGACTTTTCAAAAATTACATAACCATCATTTAAATAATTAGGAAAAAAATAGGATGTAAGTATCGCAATCCATTTTATGAAAATCCAATATGAGACCATTACTTTTTTAATTATCTGGAAAGCACATTACTACATACTATAGTAGTGGGATGTGTCACCGCTAGATCGTGTCACCGCTGGATCAACCCCCCGGGGGTGGTAAAAAAATTTTTTTTTCTAAGTCTAAAAGTACAAAAAATTTTTAAGACAAAGACAATGACTCATTCAAGGTCATTGAAACAAAGACTCATTCAAGGTCATTGGATGACTCATCAAACACTTTCATGGTCATTGAAACAAAGACCATGACTCATTCAAGGTCAGTGGATGACTCATCAAACACTTTCAAGGTCATTCAAACAAAGGCCATGACTCATTCAAGGTCATTGGATAACTCATCAAACACTTTCAAGGTCATCCAGACAAAGACCATGACTCATTCAAGGTCATTGGATGACTCATCAAACACTTTCAAGGTCATTTAAAAATTTTCAAGGTTATTTAAAATTTTCCAAGGTCAATCAAACAAAGACCATGACTCATAAAAATTTTCTCAAGGTCATTTAAAAATTTTCAAGGTCATTCAAAATTTCTCAAGGTCATTGAAACAAAGACCATGACTTATCAAAAAGTTTTCTCAAGATCATTTAAAATTTTTCAAGGTCACTCAAACAAAGACCATGACTCATCAAAAATTTTCTCAAGGTCATTTGAAATTTTTCAAGGTCATTCAAAATTTCTAAAGGTCATTCAAACAAAGACCATGACTCAACAGTGCCAATAAATCATCATTGCCATTTCCATTATATATTTTTACATATTTTCTTAGTATTGCATGATTCTGATTGGTCGAATATAGTATAAATAAGCTTACACTTTCAAATATTTTTATAAAATGCCAGAAACTAAATTTTTTATAACTTTGTTGAATGATCTGGTCTCTAATAATAGAGAAGAAGATGATATCATTAAAAACATAAAATTCATGGTAAACCGTACCGAGAAAATCGTAGAAGACATTCCATTTGATTATGAAAAAATTCTCAATTTGCCAACATTGGAGAGAAAAAATGCGTTCAAATCAATATTTAGTTACATGTTTGATGAAAATAATAAATGGATGCGAATAATAGTAGGATTAATGTATATAAAACACATGATATTAAAATCTGGATCCCAATATGAAAATTATTTCCACTGGTCTATAGAGGTAAATTACTTTATATTGTTATTAATTTATCATTATTTAGGTGATAAAAACAAAAATTGATCCGTGGGTAGAAACAAACGGTGGATGGTCAGCGATTATTCAAGTTGCCGCAGAAGCCAAACGTTCAGATATTTATATCGCAAATTGTAAATTTTTATTAAAACTATTAACTGTCGCATCGGTTTTATATTTATGTAATAAAGTTTATCATATATTTTAATAAATATTTCTTTGTTATTATTATTAATAAAAACTATATTTTTAAAGATTTATTGATTATTACATGTACATTCTTCATCACCACAATATTCTTAAATTCGGTAGGTTCAACTTCATCATTGATAATTTTGGTATCTGCAGTATCTTCAGTATCATTAATAATTTCAGTATCATTATTAATTTCATTATTAATTTCTTCATCGTCACTCTGACATTCAGAATCACAACATGAATCTTCTTTACTCAATGATTCAACCAGAGTCAACATATCTCTAATTTTTACACCGGTTATTTCTTCGAGTTTATCAAACAAAAAGTTTATTAAATATTCTAAACGAAATTAATTAATTATTTTATATTTTATGTTTTACCTTTTTCAGACATCATTTTTAAAACTATTTTAAAACTAATTATAATTTGTTTATAGAATAACAAAGAAAACATTAATACATTTATTAAACACTAAACACTATACATTAAAATAATTGTGAAAGTCTAGCAGTAACAATTTTCCAGATTGGAGAAAGCACATCATTTTGATCAGCTTTATATCCTTGGATTGCTATTGTTAAATACCAGTTTTCCTGTTCTTTGAAACCTATTTCTGTAAATGCATCATAATATCTGGTATATTGACTCGTGAAGAAAGCATTTTCATTGCATTTTAAATTGGAATTGATCTTTTTGAATGTATTATCAATATCCTTGATATCTACCATTAAGAGAGTCCCAGCGAGAGATTGAAATTGAGTCTTATTGAGTTTGACTGGATTTGCCAATTGCATATTGATAGGTTCCTTTAAAAAATACATTTTATAATTGTGGAACATCTGAACTGGTTGGACACTGATAGCACTTATTTTCTTGGTCATGTTTGATTTATGATCTTTATAAGGTGACGCACTTTTATACCCTTGACAGATACTGATTAACCAATCAGAATAATGCATATTTCTATTATTAATTATAATAAAGGCAGTGCATGATAAGTGCATGATAAGTGCATGATAAATGCATGATAAGTGCGTGACTGCATACAGAAACAAAACTGAATAAAGAAAACCCATACATTGAGTTTGTTTATGATTTTATGTACATCAAAATTTCTAATCTATATAAAATTTCTTTATATGATTATTATTAATATCATGTTTTATTATTATTATTATTATTATTCTATTATTATTCTATTATTATTGTTACCATAAAATAAAACTTTAATAAATAAAAATATTATCAACAAATAAAATAAAACAAAACAAAAATCAAAATTCTAAACATTTATTTTTGTAAAAGTTTCATTTTTTGTAAGTTTCTTACCGAGTTTGTTATATTCCACTCAACATATCGCTGATACCGAAATTTGCAGCAACTGCAACCCAGAATACAAGGGTATTCCGTTTCCATTTCCTTTACCATGCGGTTGATTTTATTATCCCAGAGAGCTTGCCTAATTAGCTCGGAAATCATAATTCCTGATTCTTCATATATTGCCGGTTCGATCATTGCTGGCTCCTTGATATTCAAAATTTCCTTCATTTGAGGATAATAATAAATAATTCGGTCAATTACCATCGGAGCATATGTGTCTAAATAAATAATAAATAAAAGAAAATAAATAATAATAATTTACCATATTGACTGGTATTTTTCTTCTGCATATTTTTCTTTGGTGTAGTATTTTCCATTTTAAAAATGAAATGAAATGAATATGCAAGTTGTTTTAATCAATCATTAGCCAATCAGATGTTGACCAATCCCGTGATTTCATTTTGTATGTCTGTAACAATATTTTTGTACTCTAGATTTCGCAACCCTAATATGACTATTTTACCACTGGCAAACACGTTAACACACATTGGGTTGTATTTTAAAAGCCTCAGTGCAGGAAATAATTCTGGTTCGAACATACAAAGACATTTTGTTGACATGTTGTATAGATTGATAGATTGTCTCATATCCATGGTAACCGTAATTGACTGTATTTTAATATCCTTTATTCTATATTGTAATTTATTGACGTCTAAAGGTTTCTTGCATCCCATGATTCTGCATTTGCCGGATTTGAAAAATATTATAGGGTATTTTCCACTCCTATCTACAATTTGCTGTGGTTTACCAATCGGAAACGTCATTTTTGACACATCAAAAGTTCCTTTATAATTTATATTCGATAACATAATTAAACAATAAAGAAAAATTAATCTATATATATGATTTTTTAGAAAGAAATCATTAAATTATATAATATAAACAAAAACCTATAATTATATAAATTAATAATGGAATTAAGAAATGATGCTGTATATCAAATCGTCGGCCCAAGTGGTAGTGGTAAAACTATGTTTGTTTGTAAATTACTGAAATCTAATTTATTTCAAACAAAATTCAACAAGATTTATTGGCATAGGGGTGTAGATGAAGAACATGGATTAACTCAAGATAATTTCTGTAAATTGAAAAACATGAAAATAGTAAAGGGTTTCGATAAAAACTGGTCAAGTCGTTTAAGGAAAGCTGATGTCATTATTATCAATGATTTGTATCAGGAAGCTAATAAAGAAAAGTATTTTAATAATTTATTCACAAAAATCAGTAGACATGTTGGTGTTACTGTGATCTTTATTACTCAAAATCTATTTCATCAGGGTAGTGCACATCGAACAAGGAATTTAAATGTTCAATATTTAGTTATTTTCAAGAATCCTAGAGATGCAACAGTTATTGATTTTCTTGCTCGACAAGCATACCCTAATAATCGTAATTTTCTCATCAGTGGATTTCAAGATGCTACAAAATCACCACATGGATATATATTTCTTGATTTCACACAACAATGCAATGATGATTTACGGGTAAAAACCGATATTTTCAATAAAGAAGGTGCCATGGTATATAAACAAAGTTGAAAACTTTAACATGTAAAAATGTTTATGAAATCCAGGCTTAAAAATATCCGAAAACTTAGACAAAGTATTAAAAAGACAATAAAGACAAGTGTTCCACCAAAAACCAGTTATACACCATCTAAAAAACTATTAACCAAGAATTATTCTGCAATGAATCTTATTTCGAAAAACATTATTAAAAAGAGTAAGAAAAAAGTTAAAATTGTAAAAAATCATAAGAGTTTCCCATATTTTAATGCATTGTTAAAGGCTTCGAGTATGAAAAGAATGTCTATTTTACAATCATTTCCAACTTTTGTTGTCGATGATCTACTCAAAATTCTATTAAAAGTAGTCAGAGGTAAAATTAAAATCAGTAATTCTAAAAAACTAGTATTGAATAAACATCGTAAGCCTTTGTTATCGCTAGTAAATAATAAAAATCGTCAGCAAATGAAAAAAATCAAATATAAACAACAAGGTGGTTTTATCGGAGCAATGTTACCATTAGCATTATCATTATTATCACAATAAACGATGGGGCAATCATTACCTAATGTTAAATTAAAATTTAAATCATCGTGTTGTAATGGAGAAGATTTGGACGAACCCAGAAGACGAAGCAGGTTTCGGTGGAGTAGCAAAGTTAAAGAAAAGAGTCCCAAAGTCGAAAAAGGAAACGCAAAAGTGGTTGTCAGATCAGCTTGCGTACAGTTTAAACAAACCAATGCGGAAAAGATTTCCAACGAGAGCTTATAAGACATTCGGTATTAATGATTTATGGCAAATGGATTTGATGGAGATGATACCGTATTCGAAAATTAACAAGGGTTATAAATATATTTTAACGTGTATTGATGTTTTCAGTCGTTTTGCTCGCGGTATACCAACAAAGACAAAATCTGCAGAAGAAATATCTAAAGCAATTAACTCAATGTTTAAAAATGGGCATCCAGACAATTTGCAAACCGACTTAGGTATTATAATTATTATAATTATTATTATTATTATTATTATTATTATTATTATAGGCAAGGAGTTTTACAATAGTAAAGTTAAGCAAATCCTGGATCGTTTCAAAATAAATCATTATTCTGTACATTTTCAATACAAAGCCGCACATGTTTAAAGATTTAACCGGACATTGAGGGATAGATTGAAGAAATATTTCGTGCATCAAGGTAATAAAATATGGATAAACGTATTACCGAAAATACTTGTTAGTTATAATAATTCATCACATCGAGGTCTGAATGGTTTGAGACCCGTAGATATCAGCTCGAAAACATTATCTAAATCAGTACGGTCTAAAACGTTGGTGATCACGTTAGAATTAGTAAAATATCTGCTTCACCTTTCATCAAAAATTTCGATAGTAATTGGAGTGATGAAGTATTTCAAATTACTAAAATTAATACTAAACAGAGTCCTGTAATGTATGTTATTAAAGACAGTGACAACAATGTAATACAGGGTAAATTCTATGAACAGGAATTACAAGTTATTTCCAAATCTACAGTGTTCAGAATTCAGAAAATATTGAAAACTAAAATAGTGGGTAAGGATAAACAATACTATGTCAAATGGCATGGATATCAAAAACCCTCATGGATATCATTAAAAGACCTAGTAAAATGAGTTTCTATACAATTTTACCGAGTAATAGTTGCCCGCTAATCCATCCGGAAAATCAAGCAAGTAAATTTATGGTTGATCTTCAAAATCCTATTTATTTACATTGAAATTGGGAAGTTGCTTTGCAAGACTTTACATTTGTGTACAATACATTCCCATTTTATAGTCATTGTAAAATCAGTTACAAGAAACGTGTACCCAAAACCTGTAGTGGTATTTTCTCAATCAATAATTTTGAACGATATTGTCATATTCCGAATCAGATTTTAGATGACAATTGTGGCATGTTTCTCAAAGATTGATTGAATGTTAGTTGTGATTATAGTCCATTTACAATAAAGTTTGAAAGTATTGAGGATGCCAAGCGAATGGGTTGTGATAAGCTTAGCATTGTTGTTCCTGGTACTGAGAAAAGTGTAACGATCGAAAACATCAAAATATCTGTATCATATATTAATGAGGTGGAAGATACATTTACATTTACTAATGAATTATATATTGAAATACTTGAAGAATTACATAAATATATTTCATTCAATTGTTTACATATATTTAAAACTATTGAATTTCTTAAAGATGGAATATGTAAATTCAGTCTGAATAATAAAATTTGTGAAGTTACATTTGATAAAAATTTGGCTAATACATTGGGATTAGATAAGCAAACATATAGGGCAAGTGCTTTTGGTGTACGCAAACCAAAAAATAATAAAACTTCATAGACAAATGTTCATATATACTAACATCATCGATCCTATAATTGTTGGTGATTCTTTGGTTCCTCTATTGAAATCTGTGTGGGTTGATACACATGATCAGGATGAAGTTGTCAATATAAATATCGATAATCCCATGTACTTACCGTATCAACATCATGTATAAACAATATAGAAATAAATATTCGTGATGATAGCGGTAAATTTATTGAATTTAGTAAAGATACAAAAACTCATTTGACATTACATTTTCGTAAATTAGATGGCCAATAACGATATTATTAGTATGTATAGTGGTAGCCAAAGTGGTGGCGAATTACCATATTTTTATTGGTAAACAGTATGGATCAGGATGGTTGAAAACTATCGGTAGATTTGCACTTCCTATTCTTAAACGCCTTGATAGTTTTGGTATGAAAACTGCTAAAGATGTGAAAATGAATGAGCAGAAAATATTACCATCTCTGAAATCAAATGCATTATCCGAGTTAAGGAAATTTCTACCAAGTGTTGCAGGTATGTTTCAAAAACAAGAATCTGCACCGTCACCGGCTCAAAAACGTAAAAGACATCATAAACATATAAACAAACGAATGAAAGGACATGGAACTATATTTCAAAAATGATTTGTGGTAAATCTGAATTGTGCTTATTTGATAGACCATCTCCCCAAGCAGTAATTGAAATGGGGGCCTTTGAAGAAGTATTTCCGATGAATTCTATTATGGATAGTAGAACTGATATTGAATTTTATATTAACGGTTCCCAAACTGAATATTTAGATTTGAACGATACATTGTTAACTGTTCAGATCAAAGTTGTAGATAAAGATAGAAAACCGTTGGGTGAATCTAGTGATGTAATACCAAACAATTTCTTGTTTCATACACTTTTTAAAGATGCAGTTCTGGGATTTAATAATATCAAGATTGAGGGTGGTAACAGTACATATATTCACAAAGCTCTAATAGAAACTATTATAAATTATAATAGCAATACTAAAAATACATGTTAAACTCCTATGGGTTATGGTAGTGATGACGATAGGAAAAAGTGGATTAAGGGTTCGAAATTATATACCATGTGCTCACCATTACAACTCGATTTTATGGATCAACCGAAATATTTACTCCCAGGTGTTAATGTACACATTAGATTGAAAAGATCTGATTCGGCATTATCACTAACAAGTACTAGCACAGCACCAATTCTTCAATGAGTTGATGCAAAATTATTAGTGAGAAGAGTTCGGGTTGAGCCTTCTGTATTAGCCGGTCATCAACTGGGGCTTAATTCTAAACATGCAATATATCCATTGAAAACAAAGGAAATTGTTCAATTTGCAATTGCTAAAGGGTCAGCTTCTTTCTATAAAGAACAAATATTTGGAGATAGAAGAATGCCCAACTTTATATTGGTAACATTTCAAAGCGAATCTCAATATAATGGATCATTCTTAACATCAAGCTCAATTTTCAAAAATTTTGGAGTAACATCGCTAACTTTATCGAAAAATAGTGATAATAGAGAAACATATACTCAAGATTTCGAAAATGACAATTATTGTGCTACATACATGCAGAGTATAGTGAGAAATATGGGTTATTTGGATAAAAACCTTAATTGTGGTATAACTCTTGATGATTTTAAAAACAAATATCCATTCTTTACATTTGTTTTGGCACCCGATTTCGATTTAAATCAGAGTCAATTACCTCAAAATGGAAATTTACGATTAGATATAAAGTTTGCTAAAGCTACAACTGAACCGGTACATGTTGTAATATATGGAGTATTTGAAAATGAGGTTCAAATAACTGCAAACAGAACAGTGTTGGTTTGAACAGAGTTCAAACATTGTTGGTTTGAACGAACATTGTTGGTTTGAAAATGTTGGTATAAATGTATAGATAATTTATGATAGTTTGTCATGGAGTAAGTTTTTAAATGTATTATTAATATTATTGATGTAGTTCTGTTCAGGTCTATCGAATTGGAAAACAAATACTAGGACATGAATTTTTAGGGGTTTTTCCTCTTGATAAAATTCCATATTTACGTAATAATCAAGCCATAATCGTCAATACTCAATCATCTCATCTCGGTGGAGAACATTGGTTAGCAATATATATGAAACCTAGCAAGATATTTGTATTTGATCCTATGGGTTTCTATTATCCGGCTTTAATGGTTTTGAAACTGCAAACAATGGGTAAACCTATTGTCTATAATAAAACTATGTATCAAAAACCATGGACCTTAACATGTGGTCAACATTGTTTAGCTTGGTTATTATCCAAGAGATTTGATGATTAATAAATGTATTAATGTTTATTGTTGTGTTTTACCTATTAATATTTATTATTATTATTTTTATTATTCTTTTTATAAATATTATTATTTTTATTATTCTATTATTACTTATTATTATTATTTTTATAAATATTATTATTATAATAATAATTATTATTATTATTATAATTATTATTATTTTTATTATTATTATTAATATTTTTATATTATTATTATTAATATTATTTTTATTATTAATCTTTTTATATTATTATTATTAATATTATTATTATTATTAATATTTTTATATTATTATTATTAATATTATTTTTATTATTATTATTATAAATATTATTATGTGTTTAATTAAAGATAATGCATCATCACAAAGACAGTGCATGATAAGTGCGTGATCACAAAGACAGTGCAAGATAAGTGCGTGATCATCACATGATAAGTGCATGCATACACAAAATTGAATAAAGAAAACACATGCAAACAAAAGTATGTATGTGATTTACAAAGAAAACACATACAAACAAAAGTATGTATGTGATTTTACAAAGAACGCATGCAGTCACAGTGTAGACTGCATGTGTTTTACAAAGAAAACATGTCTAAAAATCTCTCACCTATATGTGTGTATTGCTTAAATGTGATTGGCTAAATCCTGAAAATATTATTCTCTTTATAAACATTGACAAATGTAGAATTTGTCACAATTATTTCAAAATTTTACTCGCGGGATTTCAAAAATTTAAAAATGGAGAACTCAAGAATTTTACGCCAATTGTTGGTCGATGAAAATGGTAAGGATTTTTAATTTATTTTTAATTTTATTATTATATTTTTCTAGATTGGTATACTTTAACAGAAATACAAGATCAGTTAGATCGTCAAAATGATGTTATAATTATCGAAGATGATGGTAAATTTTAATTTTATATATGTTTTATTTATAAATTATTTTAGAAGTTATTTTAATCGAAGATACAATTGTTATCAGCGATAGCGAAGAGGATATTATCGAAGATGGTAAATTTTAATTTTATATATGTTTTATTTATAAATTATTTTAGAAGTTATTTTAATCGAAGATACAATTGTTATCAGCGATAGCGAAGAGGATATTATCGAAGATGGTAAATTTTAATTTAATTTTATTATATATTTAAAAAACATTTTAGTTGATTTGGATGCAGATGACAATAATTATGCCACCGTTTTTGGAGATGCCCCATTTCTGGGGATGACAATAATTATGCCACCGTTTTTGGAGATGCCCCATTTCTGGGGATGACAATAATTATGCCACCGTTTTTGGAGATGCCCTCGTTACTGGGGAAGATATGGAGGACCTCTCTTCTATAGAGGATGATGATTCGTCGGAATCAGGAGATAAATGTTAGTTTTTTATTTATTTTTATTTATCGAAATTAAGTTAATGATATTTGAAGTATTATTAAAATATTACATCAAATATCAATAATTTATAATAATTTATAATAAATTTATAATAAGGATCTATTTATTTCAAAAGTTTTATGATAAATATAATTTTAAATTGATGAAATTTAAAGTATTATTTAATAATACTTTAAATATCATTAATTTATAATATATTTTAAAAATATTATTACTGAAACATATATTAACATAATAAATTATAAACAAATATAGTTGAACAAATAGTTTTTGAATTATATAAGCATTTTTATTATAGATCTTACGTAATTGAATTATATATATATGAATTATATAGGAATTATTTTAATAGATATTTTATTTAATAGTTTGCAGTGAGCATGCAAATATTATTGTATTTAAGGTTTTATTTATTAGAATTATTTAATAGTTTGCAGTGAGCATGCAAATATTATTGTATTTAAGGTTTTATATATTAGAATTATTAAATAGTTTGCAGTGAGCATGCAAATATTATTGTATATAGGTTTATTTGTTAGAATTATTAGATATTTTATATCATAGTTACTTTATATAGGTTTTTAATTTAATATTTTTATTAGGCACTTTTTATCCAAGATATTGCATCTCATCATTGCAACATAATGAAAGTTGCCATGAAGAAATGAAAAAATATTACCGCCATAGATTTAATGGCATCAACTTTTTTATCTGCGCCATATGCAAAACATCCCAGAACATTAAATATAAGGAATTTTATAGGGAACATGGGGTTCATTTAAATTCTTTCAAGTCGAGTAAAATAAATATGTTTAAGAAAATTAATAAAAATAACGTCGATATTTTGAATATACTACAAAATAAAAAACATCAAATAAAAAGAATAAAAGACCTGCTGCACCTATTAAAATTAATATCCCAAATAAAATAATTAAAAAAGAAGTCATCGAAATCAGTGATGATGATGACTCTAATATTATAAATAATGAAAATATTATAAATAATATACCTATTATAAATAATGAAAATATTATAAATAATATACCTATTATAAATAATGAAAATATTATAAATAATATACCTATTATAATAATGAAAATACTATAAATAATGAAAATATTATAAATAATATACCTATTATAATTAATGAAAATACTATAAATAATGAAAATATTATAAATAATATACCTATTATAAATAATGAAAATACTATAAATAATGAAAATATTATAAATAATATACTATTATAATTAATGAAAATACTTATACCTACTATAAATAATGAAAAATATTATACAATTCGGAGGTTCTGTATTAGAGAATGAGCCGAACATTTCAGTAAATTTAAATGGCGCTATCAAAACTTTACGTTTTGATATATCTAACGTGCAACTAATTACAGTAACTTTAACTGAGCGAATCAGTAATAAATTAATTTTTGAGATAAATAAAATGGGGAGCGTTAAAATTCAATTCGCGATATTAATTAAATTTGAAAAAGATGGCGAGATCCGTGACAATTATTTTTCAAATAATGCGGAGACATTTTCAGATAACTTTTTAAGTGAAGGGGTTAATAAGCTTAATGAAAAAATAGAACAATTCACCCATTTAGGCAGTGGATGGCGTGTTATTAATATTATGGAAATTCATTTTATTTTAACAAAATATGCTCCTATTAATCGTTTGTCTGGACATAAATATATTAAAACCCCTTCTGCATTGAAAAATAAAGGAGCCATAGTAAATATAAAAAACAATGACGACAAGTGCTTCCTTTACTCTATTCTTTATTTATTAAAGAAAGATATAATTGGTGAAAACCCCAAAGAGTCTCTAAATATACCGAGTTTTTAGACGAATTAGAGTACGATGAGATCACGGATTGTCCCATGAAATTAATAAACATCCCAAAGTTCGAAAGAAACATTCGACTTTAAAATTAGCAATAAATGTGTTTTCGTACACACCAACTGTTATAATTGATGAGGTTCCAGATAATTATGTCTTTCACCATCCTCATTTAAGTTTGATCCATAGAAGCAAAGTCACTGACGGAAACCCTATTTATTTATTACTACTTGAAAATAATGATAGATATCATTATACCGCTGTGACCAATATCAACTGGTTAATGAATTGCCATCAAAACCCTGACTGTAACATTCAAATTAGATGTCGTTGGTGTCCACATTGCCTTAATGGGTTTAGATTAGATAATGCATTCAATACACATGTTGCATTATGCGCCAAAAATCAGACTGGCACAACCCTATACACGCTCCCCGAAAATAAAAATTTAGAATTCCTAAATTATTCTAAACATATCACCCCACCTTTTGTGATTTATGCTGATTTTGAATCGGTTTTACCTCCTGATGATAGACATCATCAAATTCATATGCCTATTGCAGAAGGCCTTTTATTAATTAATAATTATACTAACACAAAATCATATTATTACTTTTACGGACTTGATTGCATTCCTGATTTTCTTAAGAAAATTGAGGAAATTGCAACTGAAATTGTTATTCCGTACTATGATTCGTAAGGTGATAAATTGATAGGGCCTATGTCTTTCAGTGAGGTTCGACAGTTTAAATCTTGTCGAACCTGTTATTTATGTAAAAAACCGATTGTAAATCCGGTTAGAGATCATTGCCATTTTACTGGTAATTATCTAGGGGCAGCTTGCCGAAAATGTAATATAGCTCGTAGGATTTATCGGTTGCTACCTATAGTCTTTCATAATTTAAGAGGGTATGACCTTCACCATATTTTAAAATATGGTCTCGATCGCTTTCCTTCATGGAATTTAGATATCATACCGACCTCTACAGAAAAATTTATTTCATTAATTGTTCACATTAACAAATTGGCTGTTCGCTTTATCGACAGCATGCAATTTGTTAATTGTTCGTTAGCTAAGGCTGTGAAAACGCTAACTTCTCTTCCATTGACTTCGTCTGTCTTTCAAGGTTCTATAGTCGACTGTAAAGGTATTTTTCCATATAATTTTGCTGTTTCGGAGGAAGTTCTTGAGACTACTTATGAGTTGCCTCCAATTTGGGAGGGCGTAAGTGAAGATGAGTACGATAGGGCACAACTAATCTGGACGCAGCAAAACTGTAGGACTTTGCGTGATTATATGTTAATTTACCTTAAACTTGATGTATTCCTCCTTGCGGACTATTTTCAACAATTCCGTGCCAAGGCTATTGTTTACAATGGTCTTGAACCTCTAAACTTTTATGGCATTCCGGTATGTCATGGGCTTCAGCGCTTATGACATTAACGGAACCCATTGAACTTTTACAGGACATGGAAATGTTCAATTTTTACGAAGGTGGAATACGGGGTGGGTTAACATTTGTTAACAAACATTACATTGCTGCTTCGGAGGATACAGAATTATCGTACATAGATATAAATAATCTGTATGGTTGGGCTCTCAGCCAAAGTCTTCCTTACGCTGATTTTACTTGGGTGTATGATGGTTTGGATGAGGTTTTGAATGAATGTGCGAATGTTGTGGATATTGAAATCCTTCCATATGGATATACTATGGAAGTTGATATCGAGATTCCAGATAATTTACATGATTTTCTAAATGACTTTCCGATTGGACCGGAAAAGATGTGCCCACCAAATTCAAAAGTTGAGAAGTTAATGCTAACGCATTATCCTAAGAAGAACTATGTTCTTCATTGGAGGCTTCTCAGGCTTTATCTTTCTCTCGGGCTAAGGTTACACACATACATAGAGCTATTAAATACAAGCAAGCTCCTATTTTTAAACATTATATCGATAAAAACACTAACTTGCGTGCAAATGCAGTTAGTGAATTATATAGAGATTTATTTAAATTGTATAACAACAGTCTGTATGGTAAATCTGTTGAGAACCTTAAAAAGAGGATGAATTTGCGATTATGTAATTCAGCTGAAAAGTTAATTACATATTCGTCAAACCGGCATTTAGAAAAACAATAGAGATTACTGATGATCTTTTTGCCGCTCATCTTAATAAGGACTCAATATGTTTGGATAGACCTAGTTATATCGGTCAATCAGTTCTAGATTTATCCAAACTACGGATGTACCAATTACAGTATGTTGAGTTACAAAAATATCGTGATATTTACAATTGTGATATCAATCTAGTAGCGGGTGATACAGATAGCTTCTTTTTAGAGATAAAAAATTTAAAATTAGAAATTTTATTAAAAGCTATGATTTCGGATGATCTGTTAGATACATCAAATTATGATCCTTCTCATCCTTTATATTCTAGACGACTTGACTCGGTTATTGGCAAGTTCAAGGATGAGAGTAAAGGGTTAGGATATAGCGAGTGGGTTTTCTTGCGCCCTAAATGTTATAGCTTGCTAGGAAATAAATCAACAATGCGAGCTAAGGGTGTAAAATTACCGGGTACCGACATTAAACACCAATCATATTTGAATTGTTATAATAACAATAGTATTATGTCGGTACCTCAAACTAGGATAGGGACCCGAAATCATCAGCTGTTCACTTTTAAAATTCTAAAATAGCATTAAATAATCATGACGACAAGAGAGCTTGGGTAGGGAAAAACTCGAGTTTTGCATATGGTCATTATAGAGGGGTTGATGTCCTTGATGTTGGTGGTAATATAATCATGCCTGAAACCGATCCAACAGTTCGCAATCAGCAATTTGATGAGATATTTGAGAATGTTATTGATATTTATTAACAAATTTGTATATAAAAATAAAAATTGTGAAAATTTCTCTTTGGTATTTTCATTTGTTATAATTTATTATTATTATTTTTATTAGCAATATTTTCATAATCAAATGACAAGCGTGAAGAAACGTGAAATAAAACTTGATATTTGTTTAATTGTATAATTAATAATTGATTTACTTTTTATGAAGTTGTTGTATTTTATATATAGTTGTTTTTATATAGATGTTTTTTATATAGTTGTTTTATGTATTTGTTTTATTATATATATATATGTATTATTAATAAAAAGTAATAAAAATAATGATAATAATATTTATAATAATATTTATAATAATAAATAAAAATAATAATAAATAAAACTTGTAATAAAAATTAAAACCTGTAATAAAAATTAAAATATGTAATAATAATAATAATAAATATAATAATAATATTAATAATAAATAAAGCTTGTAAAAAAAAAAATTAAAACATGTAATAATAATAAAAATTATAATCTTAATAAATAAAACTTGTAATAAAAATTAAAATATGTAATAATAATAATAAAAATTATAATCTTAATAAATAAAACTTGTAATAATAATAATAAAAATTATAATCTTAATAAATAAAACTTGTAATAATAATAAAAATTATAATCTTAATAAATAAAGCTTGTAATAATAATAAAAATATTAATAATAATAAAAATAATAATAAAAATAAAAAGAATAATATTAATAATAATAAAAATAATAATAAAAATAAAAAGAATAATATTAATAATAATAATAATATTTATAATAATATTAATAATCTTAATAAATAAAACTTGTAATAATAATAAAAATATTAATAATAATAAAAATAAAAATAATATTAATAATAATAAAAATAATAATAATAAAAATAATAATAATAATAAAATAATAATAATAAAAATAATAATAATAAAATAATTGACTTGATTAAAACAAACAATTTAATTTAATAATAATAAAATAAATGTACAAAATATATACTACTTATTTTTATAAGTAGTAAATTTAAATTTAAAAATGTTTAAAAATAATATGACCTTGAGAAATTTTGAATGACATTGACCTATTTTTGAATGACCTTGACCTACTTTTGAATGACCTTGAAAAAATATGATGAGTCATCCAATGACCTTGACCTACTTTTGAATGACCTTGAAAAAATACGATGAGTCATCCAATGACCTTGAATGAGTCATGGTCTTTGTTTGAATGACCTTGAAAAAATACGATGAGTCATCCAATGACCTTGAATGAGTCATGGTCTTTGTTTGAATGACCTTGAAAAAATATGATGAGTCATCCAATGACCTTGAATGAGTCATGGTCTTTGTTTAAATGACCTTGAATGAGTCATGGTCTTTGTCTTTTGGACTTAGAAAAATTTTCTCTCAGCGGGGGGGGGGGTACTGTGCTGGATGTGACACATCCCACTACTCTTGAGAAAATTTGAATGACCTTGAGAAAATTTTAAATGACCTTGAGAAAATTTTTGATGAGTCATGGCCTTTGTTTGAATGACCTTGAAAGTGTTTGATGAGTCATCCAATGACCTTGAATGAGTCATGGTCTTTGTTTCAATGACCTTGAATGAGTCATTGCCTTTAAAAAATTTTGTACCCCCCTGGGGGGGTTTGATCCAGCGGTGACACATCCCACTACTTATATATTTGATTATGAAGATGAATTGTATGCTGTTGATAATTTAACTCTATTAAATTTTAAAATATTGAAATTTTTAAATACAAAACATGCAAATAGTATCCTTATTAAAATTTCTAATGGTTGTTTATGATATTATTCCAATAGTATCAGTGATACTACTCGAAGTTAACCGTTAATTCAATTATAATTAGTTGACATTAATATTATACCTAACAAATTATATTTTTTTAAAAATTATAAATTTTCAATATTAAACTTAGTAAATGTTTGATTATAAAAATTTTCTCCATTTTAATTTACTATCGATTTTAAGTGCTCAATTTTTGTCAAAAATATGTTATTTTCATTCTGCAAGCTTTTGCATTTGTTTTCCGATTGATTCAATTCCGATTTCAGCCTCTCAATAGTACTGTTTGAATTATCCATTTTCAACTGGAAATCTTTTGTAATTTCTTCAATTTTTCTGTTAACTGTTTCTTTTTCGTTTTGCAATTGTCTCATGAATTCTGCACAATTTGTGCATTGATTTCTGTTTATTTCATATTCATATTGATTTGCAGATTCCAATTGTGAATTATCTGGTGAATGTTTCAATTTGCACTCGTTATAATTGTTTTGTAGAACTTTATTTTCCTCGTCAATTTCTTTTATCTTCAATTTCAATCGATCAATCTCTGACAAATATTGATTATTTTCACTAAGTAAGTTTTTGCATTTGTTTTCCGAATGACTCAATTCCAATTTCAGCTTCTCATTAGAACTATTTAACTTCTCCATTTTCAATTGGCAATCTTTTGCGATTTCTTCAAATTGATGAGATTTTGTTTTAACTGTCTCATTTTCATTCCGCAATTGTGAGTTTCTCTCCTCTGAACGTTGCAATTCCGCTTTGCAATCGTCACAATCCTGATGTAATCTCCTATTTGTCGTGTATGATTCCTTCAACACTGATTCCAATTTATTAATCTCTGCCAAATATTTATCACGTTGAATTTTTAAATTCATTTTCTTCTCCTGATTTATTATAATTATTTTGCAGAATTTTATTTTCATCATCAATTTCTTTTACTAACAATTTCAAATTATCCCTTTCCGACAGCAATTTCTGGTATTCAGATGTCAAATTTTGTTTCTCGTGATTTGATTGGTTGAATTTCAATTTGTATTCTTCATATTTATTTTGCAGAATTTTATTTTTTTCTTGTCCTGAAAATTGTGACTTATTGCTATCATTTTCATTCTGCAAGCTTTTGCGTTTGTTTACCGATTGATTCAATTCCAATTTCAGATTTTTAATAGAACGGTTTAAATTATCCAGCGGAAATTCGCAATCTTTTGCAATTCGATTAGTTTTCCCCTTTTCATTTTGTAATTGATTTATCAATTCTGCACAATTTGCACATCGATTTCTTTCCATTTGTGATTTCAAGCGATTTACTGATTCAAATTTTAAATTTCTCTCTTTTGAAGGTTCCAATTTCGTTTTGTATTGATCAATATTTAGCTGTAATATTTTATTTGTTCTTTCTGATTCCCTCAATCCTGATTTCAATCGCTCAATTTGTGCCAAATATTGATTATTTTCATTGCTAGGAGATCTGTCAATTTTTCTTGATCCAGCCCCTCGGTCAGAATACCTATATCACAACATCAAAATATATATCTAAAAACAATCATCAAACTGCCTAGGATTGACATCTATAGATTCTATGATAAATTCAGATGAAGATCTTGATAATGAGTTTTGCTTGTTCATATCAATTGAAATCGAATTTCTTTTATGCTTAAATGGATTATTTTGATAATTCAAATTTTCGTAACTTTTTGAAAGATTTTTTCTCATATTATTAAGTTGAGGTGTTGACGGATGGAAACTTGAGGCTGGCTCTGTATTTTCTCTACCAAATGACGTGCAACTGCAAAATAAGTTTAAATTCTGATAATTAAAAATTTAATTTTTTTTCATTTATCTGAAATATAATTGCTAAATAACATAAATTATTAAATTAAAAAACATTTTTATTACAGCTTTAGTAATTAGATTTGGTTGAAATAAAAAGTAAATTGATCCAAGAGAAAGGTAAGAAATTTAAATGATTTTCAATTTATTATAATTACGAAGTGTTTAATAATCAATAACAAAATGAAACAAGCAACACTAATTAACAAATAATTATGAATAATTAATAATTCATACGTTCGAAAGAGAAATATTAAAGTGTACATTTAATAATTACTATACGAATTAATTAATTTTAAATAAAATAACTTTTTACATCCTTATTATAAATAATATTAAAACAAATAAAAAAATTAAATTTAAGCAGAAAATTTCCATTAACTTAAAATGTTTTTATAAATAATTCTCGGTGTGAAGAAATGAACTAAAAATAAAAATTAATATTTATTTTTAAATCTATTACATGAACTGTGTGTCGAAGTCTAAATTTTTACAAAAATTAGGATAATCAAAAAAAATTAATTTGTTTTATTTATCGTATTGTTAGGTCAAAACCGAGTTTGTTTAAATGAATCAGAAATAACATGCAAACACAACAATGCAGATTTAAAATCAGACCTATTAAATTGTTGGGCAAAAACTGATCTAAGCCCTCAATTTTGTTTGCTTTGCACGAAAATGCCTATATACTTTTGAGCGGTAAAACTAAAATATTAAACTGGAAAAGAAAAATGTACAGTTTAAAAGAAAAATACATAATTAAAAATTTAAATCAAGTTTGATACATAAAATTTGAAAAATTAATAATAAAGTTAGAAAAATTCATTTTGTTGGGCCAGAACACAATAGCCTTGAAAATTGTTTAAATGCATCAGTAATACAGCACAAAAACCCAGCACCAAGATAACTTAAAATACAATATACAACAACAAATAAACACTTTTAAATCTGAGAGAATATAAATAAATATAAAATCAAAAACATAAAAGTAAAATAAAATAAATGCAAAATGCATCAAGAACCGCACGAAATCTACAGAAAAAAATTGAACGTAAAATGACCATTTATATAAAAGGAAAAATTAATGAATTAAATGAATAAAAATAAAATATTTTTGGCTGAATAAATTTAATTAAAAATGTTAAAAATAAATTACCAAATTAAATAAAGAAAATAATAAAAAAGTTAATTTAGATAACACAAATAATTACAAGGTCAAATTTGCTTAATCGCATTAAAAATAACACTCAAGGTTAAGGTCAAATTACAGGTATATATACTGATGTATTTAGACAAATTATCAACTTAAATTTGTTGCAAACTTAGCTTATTTTTCAGTCTGATTTTTAACAGTCTTGTTTTGTAGTCTTATTTGTCAACGGAAGTTCTAGTCTGATTTGAGTTAGTGTGCATAACTAATTGAGAGCCGTGCATTCAGACAATTAACACTGGTAAGTGTTTTGTCTGAACACGCTAACTCTCAGATAGTGTACGGGTATTGATTTATATGATTACTGCCATGTGATTTTATGAAGTGTTATGAATTAATGCCATATGAATTGTGATCAAGATGATTTTGTGCCAATTTGCCGAATGAATTTATGGACGATGTATGCCAAATAAATATTTAAAAGCCAACAATTTTGTGCATTGAAACTTTTACTCAACTGATAAGGTAAAATTTATTTATTCCTTTTTTTCGGCCACAGTCAAAACATACTACAAGAAATCAAAATATACACATCAATTCAAGCTGTGTAAGTGCGGTTCATCCTCCAATAGCTTGTGCCAGTGAAGGTACCGGCATGAGCAACGCGGGAACCCGAACGTCAAATCACTGAACTAAATAGCGAAAGAGATTAGTTTGAGAGTGGGTCTTTTGGCTCAACTTTCTTGCACTTAATTTTGATAAAATCGACATAAAATCTTTAAAAACAATCGGCTCAAGATCACCAACACCGAGTAGTCCGGTGAGCACTCATTAAACATAATATGAACATAAATAGATCATAAAAACAAAGAAAGGGAAAGGGTAGCGGGTAAAATAGCGAAATCGTTGCAACAGTTAAAATGAACAGCGATCGGAAAAAGATTAATCCGAACGACTTATATCATAAAAAAGAATGTTTTAAATAATATGTAAGAATTAAATAAATTTTGTTGAATTGAGACGGAAGATACGGGTAGAACGCTGCGCAAATTTTCTGAAATAATTAAGACATTTATCATGAAACTATAAAATAAGAGCGGATCGCTGCTCAAATTTTCCGAATTAAGTAAAATACTTATCGAAAATAGTAAAGGAAAATGGAATGTTGTTCAATTGTTAGTATAATATTCTTATAAAACTGAAAAATAAGGGCGGAACGCTGCTCAAATTTTCCGAATCAATAAAAATACTTTGTCGAAAACTGTAGAATAACGATGGAGTAAGGCTAAATTTTTATATAAGTAAAATATTTTTATAAAGCTGAGGAATAAGGACGAATCCCTACAAAAACTTGATAATAATAATGATAATAGTAAGGATAATGGTGATTGTAATGATAATGATAATAATAATAACAGTAATAATAATGGTAATAATGTTGGGCCAGTACAAGCTTTTGTTTAAATGGATTGGAAACAGCACGCAAACACAACACGCACATTTCAAAATCGGACCCTTAAACATCTAATAAACACCTAAAAATGCGAGAAAAACACAATATTTTAACATATAAAATAGAAAACATAAAATTAAATTAAAATATTAACAAACGCACCAAGATACGCACGAGTTGACATAGAAATAACATGATAACAAAAGATTTGACCGAAAAAGTGACAATTTACGAAAAATTAAAAGAGTTCATGAATAAAGCGAACAAAAATAAAATAATTTTAATCAGAAATGATTGAAATTAAAAATAAATGAGTAAATTGTAAAAGAAATCAAAAAATAATAATAAATTAGAAATTAATTAGACACATAATGGCAAGGTCAAATTTTGTTTTAACGCATAAAAAATAACACGCAAGGTTAGGGTCACAGAACAGGTATAAATACCAATCCATTTTCACAAAGTTTTAATGAAAAAAATTACTTTTCACTCAGTGAACAAATTACTTTTGTCAGACTAATTCAAAGGAACAACTCTCGATAACCGTTTTCATTCTGCGAATCAAGTATCTTAATGTAAGCTCTACTTGATCGTATGTGTGGGAACCTTTTGTCGTATGTTGATGTGTATGAACTATGAACGAACCATGATGAAATTGCTTCAACAAATATATGTATTTATGAGAAATGAATCTTCAGTTTATGAGTCGAAATTTTTCTGGCCCACAGCCACACATCACACAAGAAAGTAAAATCACAACATAACTAGTCACACTGTGTAAGTGCGGTTTCTCCGCCTACAGTGTGTGCCCGTGAGAGCTCTGTCGTGCGTAACGACGGATCTCGAACGTAAATATTCTACCGTATAGGGGCAGTGGGAAGATTGAGAGCTAGACTTTTGGCTAGATTTCTTTCACCCATCTCCCGTAAAATCGACCTAAATATTTAATTACACATCGGCTAAAATGATAACACCGAGTAGTCCAGTGGGCACTCGTAAAATCTAATATGAACACAAGAACCTTAGGACTAAAATTAAGGCTCGGGTAGTGGGGACTTGAAACCGATGCGATGCAGATAAATTTAATAACTAAATGGAAATTAAACTAAATTAATTTAAAGTAATTGAACCCATAATATTAAACTAGACGTGTCGTAAATAAATTATTCAAATTAAAATTATGAAATAATAACTAAATTTGTGACCAGAACATTCATACGAGAAGACTTTTGCAACGTAACCAGGAATAGTAATTAATTAAATAAATGATCCAAAATTAAATACTCGCGTAATGAAAATCAAGAAAAATTTAATAAGTATTAATGATTTAAAGTATCCTCGGATCTAATCTAAATTAGTAAATGACTTATGAGTAAGAAGCCAGAGAAAATGAAGTAAAGAAACGAAACAGCAAACGACAGAGTAGACATAACTGACTCCTAGAAAAGTACGACAGAATATAGATTCGCTAAAATTTCATAAAAGTAATAATACTTAAGGTATTAAGGCATCGATAAACTGTAAACTAACTTAATGATTAGATTTAAATCATTGAAGGATAAATATACGATTCGTGAATCCGAGAATAATAAAATTTATTAGGTTACGAATAACTAAAAACTGAAGCGACCCAAAATAATCATATTAATCGCCCACGAATAAATCAATTAAGAATTGTACACAATGATAATAGAACAATATAACAAAATATCATAGATGATTCCCAGACGTAATAACTCAACTTTCGTGAAGGGATTCGAATAACACAGACTTGCCACGAACGATATTGAATCTTTGAAATCGAATAAAATTAGGAACACCCTGAAATTAATAAAAGCGATAAAATCAGAAGTTCCAACCAAGAGAACAAACCATAGTGTAATAACATGTCCCAACTAAAAATCCAAATGAAGATTTAGACCCTTTCCTAGCCATAGTATCCTCTTCATTGAGTAACGGTCATCAAGTATTCCGCCCAGCAGTTTTCCCTAACCAGCACGTACGATTAAATCTTCTCTCAGTAATGACAATAGTCCAGAGCGACTTGTAGTGTTTTCTTGGATACATCGGCGTCGAATGAGAATAGTAATTCGAATGATAAGCACCAAAATTCCAATCGACAAGTGAAAATCGTGATTAGATGCACATTGATACATAGACCCAATACAGATCAAATTGTTTGTTCATACGCCAAGTAAACTACGGATAGGTCATAGTCCGAGATTACCGCCGAATAAATCACCAAACAAAATCTGACTCGAATGACAAGTCGATGACGATGATCGTATCAACTCATCATAATCAAGGAAGATGAAACGATCAATAGAATGAACATTTACCGCCGAACTAAACAAAATAAATAATAAACAGTATCAAATAATCAACAATAAATAACTAAAATAATTATATTGACACTCCACCGCGAAAACCAATAAATTGAATGACAAATCATTCACCCCACCACGCCCTCGCAAATAATTCACGAATATAAAAGAACCCAGTAAAAACTCACATTTCATACCACGTAAATGAACCACCTAACAACTAGCACCGATAGTGGACGTGTTCGAGCTCGAGATTCTTTACGAGACCGGATCTCAAGAAATGATACTCAGAGGCCTAGCGAAGGAGAAAAATCAGGTAATTTCGCACGTTACGCTTTAAATTTTATCATAACAAAATTCACCCTATTAACACTCGATAGAAAATAGCATAAATCACTAACGTCCATGTTTTACACTCGCAGGCACATCGCAAATTGATTTATAATTAATTATTTTCACGTTTAGATCGCAGAGACCCGCATGGCAATTGGAGTGACAATTCTCGAGTGACTCTACAGATCCCGAGCGCTTCTGCCGCTCGATACCGACAAGTTCTGTGGGATAACGGATATCTGTTATCCACTTACGGAGACTCCAGTTGGCCAAGAAGATCAGAATATCAAGCTGAAGAGATCGAGCTGCCGAGTATCGCGATTAAGCGCGAGCCGGGCCACAATCCAGCACGAGAAGCCCGCCAGCGAGCCGAATATGCGGCCATGAAGATGGAAGAACTCGAAAGAAAGTACCACCGGAAGGCGGTGTTGGCCCGACAGCGACTAGTGCAAGTGAACAGAGATATCGCAAGTGGTGCTATCCCGAGTACCGATGGATTCCCGCCAGAATATGGAGTGTCTTTCGAATTAGACGACCCGAGGCTGACACAGATGACAGCACCGACTAAAATGGTGATACCGGAGAAACTAGTGCAGTCAACACTTCGAAATCGACTCGGATCTCGTCAAACCGGCGATCATACCTATGCGAGCAGGCATCCTCGGTGGAATTACAAACACAACAATCGAAAGAGTGAACGATTTAATGGTCGTGAATGAATTAAATCGATATGTTTTAGTTTTTCTGTTTAATAAATGTTTATGTCTCACGGGTTAATTTTTCTAAAGTAATTACTTCGATAATTAATGTAACGAAATGAGATATAAATTTTACACTTTTTGCAATAACATTCTAAAGATTTCATAGATAATAAATGATAGGAAAAGATAGAACGTTTTGGCCATTAAACTTTGACCACCCAGAGCATTAACACTAATCCACTAAGACGCATGAGACACAGCCGATAATACCTCGTAAAAATTATTAATAGAGAGAATCAGTCGAGTTGAATCAATATTGTAAACAACTAATCATTTAAATATTGTAATTTCAGAAATGAAAGCCACAAAAATATTGTACCAAGAACTGAAAGAACTCAGACAAGAAAATCAACACCTGCACCGACAACTTCTACAACAAAGTCGAGAGATGCAACAGCTGAAAGCCACTTGGGCCGAACCCGAGAAAATGAAATCATTATACCAGCGCCTCACTGCCGCACAACAGGGCTGGAAAGAGGAAAGAGTGTTGAACCAGGCGCAGCGAACTCAAATCAAAGGACTGGAGGTCGCCTTGTCGGCATGCCAGGAGGGAAGTGCAGTGACTTACCCTCTGGTATTCGCTCCGGCACAATTAGCCTATCGCGACCAAGAAAAAGCCCAATCAGCTAACCAGAAGCCCAGATCACACGCTCGACCCGGTCGAACCGAGCGGTTGCGAAGACGTGCCCAAGGAATAGCCAAATAAAATGAGAAACTTAATGTCTGATGATAATTTAATTTGTTTGTCCTTGAATAAAAATTGTTTCGTTTATTATGATATTATTTGTAAATAAATATAGAAACGAAAAGTATTAAATAGAAAGTGATAAAGGGACCTGAAATAGAAGACGGACATAGGCCTTCTAACGGCAGTCCGCTGAACCCGACATAGGACTAACCCTTAGCAGTTCTGATATCGGAACTCACCTTTGGACGTCCTGTGACCAGTGGTTACATTACCAACGTTGCCTAGCGACGGGTAACCATTGGCGGGAGCAAAAAACTATTTTATATGATTGGGGTGAAGGTCATCCACACCACTAACCCCACATATAAATTTGGGGGCTCAGCCGGGATTGAAGCTTTGTCTATTGGAAAAATCAACCCAACCAAGTCAAGAAACAACAGAAAGTTTGCCAGTACACCCTCAGCCGGGATTGAAGCTTTGTCTATTGGAAAAATCAACCCAACCAAGTCAAGAAACAACAGAAAGTTTGCCAGTACACCTCAGCCGGGATTGAAGCTTTGTCTATTGGAAAAATCAACCCAACCAAGTCAAGAAACAACAGAAAGTTTGCCAGTACACCCTCAGCCGGGATTGAAGCTTTGTCTATTGGAAAAATCAACCCAACCAAGTCAAGAAACAACAGAAAGTTTGCCAGTACACCCTCAGCCGGGATTGAAGCTTTGTCTATTGGAAAAATCAACCCAACCAAGTCAAGAAACAACAGAAAGTTGCCAGTACACCCTCAGCCGGGATGAAAGCTTGATCAATTGGAAAAAACAAAGCAACCTATCAAATAGAAAATGTCGGGACGACATTTTTGTAGAACCCAGGAGAGACGACAGAAGATGATAGAAAACAGATGATAAATTAACAAGAATGAAACACGTAATAAAAGGAAAACAACCAATCTCACTACAAAAATAAGAAAAAATGATAAGAAAATAGACGATTAACCACCAAGTATAAATTTGGGGGACTCAGCTTTGTCATTAGGAAAGATCAACACAGCCAAGTTAAGAAACAACAAGGAATTTGCCAGTATACCCTCAGCCGAGAATGAAAGCTTTGTCATGCGAAAAGACCAAAGGAAACCGAAACAAAATCTCACAAGTAAATAGAAAAACGGAACGCAATAACAAATGATGAAAAACGACCAATTTGACTACAAATAAACGATGAAAAACGATCACAATTGGAAAACGACCAACTTGACAGTACAAATTTGGAGCCCTGTATAAAATTTCGTTGATTGGGAAAATTAGAAGTATCAACCTTAGAGCAACGAAAATAAGCAACCCAACGACCAAGGAAACATAATAGATCAACAAACAAATGATTAGTCCACCAAGTACAAAAAGTAAATAGCCAAAACTATGGAAAACGATCAAACCAACTACAAGAAAAGTAACGCATAAAAATAACAAAGCAACGCAGATATAAAACAAACAACATTTAATTAAAGGGTAAAATCGGGATAAAATGAAAATGGGGTAAGTTAAGAGAACGAAAGTAAAATAAATAGAATAGAAAAGAATTTAAACGGGGAAAAATCAAATAAACCCAACGTGAGAATAAGCGATAATAAGTTAATATAATGACCACATTGATTAATGTTTTATTAATAGATGGAGCAAACTAAACCGATAATAACGAAACTAAGAGAGATACTGAACATCGAAAATGACAACCTAGAGAGATTGATAAATAACAAAAATTAATGAGAAAGTTAAAGAAGACGTCGCATCGATTTCAAGCCTCTACCCTGATGAACTATGTATTCTGATAAAATTAATTAACATCGACGAAGAAGTAACAACCGAAAAGATATATGAAATTTTGTTTATGAGATTGGAGATAGCTGAATTTGGCAAAGAGTGGAGCATAATGATGAAAAAGGTCGAAACAATTGAAGATGAGATAATGCGAATGATAAAAGAGCAAACCAAAGTCTATCGGGAATGTTATGTATGTCGAATGGAAGAAGCACGAGTGATGGTAATACCTTGTGGGCACCTGAGTTTTTGTCAGGGGTGTGCCAAAGAATCGCATTGTGTGTTGTGCCAGAGAAAGATAAAGGAACGAATTACAGTGTTTTATCATGAAATTGTTGTAGTAATCGATAATAAATGAGTTGTTGTAATAGTTAATAATTAAATGTATAATGTGTGTAAAAGAGTAACTGATAAATAAGAGTAAATAAATGACGACAAGTAAAATTAAAGTAACATACGAAAGCCGAATCAGGGAAAATTAACTACATGCACAGAGACACAAAAGCAGCGGAATCTATCTAGACCGCATATTTGGACAGAAAAATTTCGACAACCAATAGGTTTCCTAGTGTATATTTCTTTTATGTTTTATCTATATTATATGGAGATAGGAGGAGGAAAAGTGAAACCTGAGTGAAAAGTGATAACATGAGCTATCAAAACGATAGTACGCTCACCCGAGGGAAAACCCTGATCAACCTGACTGAGAAATGAAGGGGTAGGCCAAGTCGCAAATGTCAACAAGTAGCCGGCGAGAGATTGATCACCTCTTTTGGGAGACTTGTTGATGCGATTACCACAAATTTTGATGGGGGAAGTGAAGGGATGAACTGAGAGGTGAGAGAAAATGCGCATGATTTAGACGCCGAAGGTGAGAGAGCCAAAAGTCTCGTAAAGGTACCTAGAAACATTTTTTTTCCCTAGCTGGTGGTGAGGCACCAGAGGACAGCGGCGGACTGTCGAGTTCAGGTTGTTGCTAGCCAAGGGACTAGTGACGCTGAACGCTCGATACAAAAACCCGGATACCACACCGAGTATCGACGAGAATTTTTTTTTACCTGGGTAGGGACTCGATACACAACCGGATCCCACACCGAGTATCGAGGACACCAAGCGGTAGGTGAGATGTGAACCAACCGGTAAATGGTTCATACTCGAAAGGTCCTACTAAGGATCAGATTGAGGCAGCCAAGCAGAGCTGAAATCTGACGCGGGGCAGCTGACGGTAGATAGAAATAATAGAAAATTGCAGCGCCCAAATTTTTCTTCCTTTTCTTTTCACTATTCGGGAAATCAAGTAAACCGCTTTTGGAGCTTGATTGAACGTCTAGGTTTTCCATTCTTTTATATTCTCCGAAGTACACAACCGGATCCACACCGAGTACTGAGGGAATGTTTTTTAGACTATTAACCCAGCGAGGAGTTCGTACAATAACCCGGATCCCACACCGAGTACCGGATATCCGAGTGGCGGTGAGGCAAAGCGTAACCGGATAAATGCGCTCCAACAGACGCCATGGATTGAGAAGTCAGTGTGAGGCCTCAAGCTTGTCCATCGGACAAGTCACCCAATAGGTCACTGATGAAAACTCAAGTCCGAGTAAATAGAGAAGGCCATAGAGAGCCAATAGAGAGGATAAATTATAGAGGCCATAGAATGCCGGATGAGACGAGAATTTAAGGCCATAGCGTGCCAGTAAAAAGAGAATAGGATTTAGATAAAGGCCAGAGAGTGCCAGCGATTAGAGATTAAAAGATTTAGATAAAGGCCCAGAGAGCGCCAGAGATTAACGATTAGAGATTTAAATAGAGGCCCATAGAGCGCCAGTGATTAACGATTAAAGATTTAAATAGAGGCCCATAGAGCGCCAGTGATTAAGGATTAAAAGACGAAGATAAAGGCCATAGAATGCCAGTGATTAAGAATTAAAGGATTTAGATAAAGGCCCATAGAGCGCCAGCGACTGAGGAATAAGCAAACAATTTTTGAAACAGAGAGACATAGGAAAAATAATTAATGAATGGAATGAATGATGATATGATGATATTGATTTATTTGATAAAATATAGATAATTGATGCGACTATATAGATAACTGATAAGACTATATAGATAATTGATACGAGTTTGATAGATAATTGATACGAGTTATAGATAATTTAAATTGGACTTAAAATGATGGGGGGCAAAGCAAACAAGAAGGATCACGCGGAAAACATGAACAAGGGAAATAAAGTATATAGTATAATAAACGGAGGAGCAAAGTGTATAAAGTATAATATTGGAAGTGTTATTTATTTTTAGAGCAAACGACAAAGCAGTTTCAGAGCAATCGCAAAGCAATTCAAAACAAATTCAGAGCAAATCAAAGAGAAAAGAGATAATCAATTTAGAGCAGTTTCAGAGCAATCAAAAAGCAATTCAAGCAAATTCAGAGCAAACCAAAGTAAAAGGAGATAATCAACGAAGTAGAAGCCACAGCGATAAACCAGCGGATAACCGTAATCATTGAGAACAAAAATATAATACGAGAAGCCAAACCAAAAAGAAAGAAGAAGAGAGCCTATTAGAAGAAGAAGAAGGATAAAAGCAATAAGTGACAGAAGCGTCAACACAGCGATATCAACAGTAACAGTAACAGGAACCGGATCAGAAACGGACCAGACGATTTTGAATATAGTAGCAGCCAAGAAAGCAGAATAATTAATACAGAGAATATAGTAGAAATATCGGAACCAGGAAGCGAGGAAGAGATAATAAAAAGTCGAGATAATAATCCGAACATGACAAACCGATTCGAACTCAAATACAATTCCAACAGCCAACCCAAATGCAATGATGAATACTAATAACGCAACAGTAGGAGAATTTAGAGAGAAATTCAGGGGAGAGCCTTTCGATGGCAACCTCAACAAACTAGATACATTTATCAAGGAGTTCGAATATATAAGACCATTTGCCATTGGTCAGATCAAAAAGTAAAGGAGCGACTACCCCTGTATTTGAAAGGGAGCGCACAGGACGTATTCGTGGAGGAAGCAAGCAATGCAACGAAATTAAACACGTGGACAGAGATAAAAGAATTTTGATAAAGATATTCGGAATAGAGAAAAGGGAAATAGGAAGATGTTAGACTTCCTACACAGGAAACAAAGACGTGACGAATCCAATGCAGTATACGCATGTGAATTAAAAAAGTTGTGCAAAGAAGCTTTGGAGATAAAGATATACCAGAAGATAAATGGTAGATGTTTTTGTAAGGGAATTAAAAGAGAAGATATAAGAGCCAACCTCGGATGCTTGGCACCAGAAACATTGGATAAAGCGGTAGAAATCGCGAATAGATGTGAGGCACATCTAGGATTGGGATATCAGGTAGCAGTTATGGCAACAGAACAAACGACACCAACAACAAACGCAAATACCAACAATCCAAGCAACAATGCGAATCCAGCAATGAACCAGTTCATTCCCAGAGCGCAGCAGATGTTCAAGTCACCACCGACAAGGAACCCCGAGAATGGAGGTAATAACCAAGTAAGTTATAATAATAATTTCAGGAACAATCCAATACAAACGAGACATGTACTACCTGCCAACGGACTGGACATCGAACGGAAGAATGCTACCGAAACCACAACTGCCAGAGATGCGGCAGGAGAGGACACACCGAGAGGATATGCAGACAATCGGATAACAGAGCATGCTACAATTGTGGCCAGAAAGGACATCTCGCGAGAAGATGTAACATAAAAAGAGGACAAATCAACAAGGAACAAACAACCAGATGAGAAATCCACAGATTAACGTGATACAAGAGATAGACATGCTGCGAGAGACATTACAGAGAATGCCGATGGATTGAGAGAAATGATGCAGCAGATACCCGCCAATACGCAGCAACAGCGAATCAACGTAATGAGAAGTAATGAAAGAAACGTATGAACAAAGAACAAAGAATATCAACAACAGCAACAAGCGGAATGGCAAAGATTACAAACAGAAGAAGCCCAAGAAATTCAACAGAGATGGGAAAATAGAAAACAAAACTCCACGAAGAATCAATATGATGAGAATGGAAACCCAGGAGAAACCCACACTGCGGAGCAGTGTGTTGAGAACGAAGGGGGAGATGATGCCAACGAAAAGACAAACGAATTGAACAAAATGGAGAAAATAGAAGCAATCAAAGAATTTGCGGAAGAAGAGAAACAAAAACGTCAACAGCAAAAGGAAGTGAAAATAGAGAAACCAGAGGAATTGAAAGCCAAGAAATAAAACAAGAGGAAATACCGGAAGAGCAAAACGAAAAATCACTAATGTACGAAGTGGAAGCACTCGCAAGAGAAGCAGTAATTCAAAAATTAGATAACGCACTCGAAAAGAGGGAGCAGGAAGAAGCTCTAGAGCAGGAAAAAGATCAATTAAGGAAGAAGGAAGAGAATCTGAGACAAGAAAAGGACCAATTAAATAAGAAAGAACTAATACAGAAATTAGACGAAGGACTAAAAAGAATAGAACAAGAACAAGTATTAGAACAGAAAATAGAATTACTAGCAGAGAAAGCGCTATCGCGAGAAAGGAAGAAGAACAAAGATTAGAACTACAAAGAAACGAACAAGAAGCATCAACGTTAAAAGAAAAAGAAGGAAAGATGGTGTCAGAACCAATAATAACGAAAAATCGAATTCAGAGGGTATTACTACAAAGAATAGAAGCAAGAATTAGAAAAGAAGAGCCAAACTGGAACGAGGAACAAATCGGAAACAAACTAAAAGAAATATGGCTCCAAACAAAAGGGCAAACGAGTAAACCGGAGGAAAAAGAAAAACCTCATATCAATATGTTAAGACAAATACAAGACGAACAAACGGATGAAGACGAAAGTGAAATAAGCAGCTTGGGAGGAGAGATATTTCAGTCATGTGAGGAAAACAAACCAAATAAAGACGAATCGAAATCAGAAATAGAAGGAATGGAAATAAATGTCCCAGAGAAGACGAAATAGAAATAATAAGAAGAGTCAACGAGTAGTAGAAGAAGTTGGTAAAAATGAGATGTTTATCAATCTAAAAGATACAACAACTTACAGTAGAACTATGAAATTAATCGCAAGAGGATATCAACAAGACAACGGAATTTTTACAGCGTCATGGAAACTATAATAAAAGGATACCAAGAAAATCTAAAAGAATACGATGAAAAGGAATATCAGGTAGTTATCGATCATCCAGAGATACCAAGACAAATCATAGCAACAAGAGGTTGAAAATACCAATGAGCTATACGAATGGATAACAGAAAAATTAGGAACCAGCTACAAAACCGACCACTGTATTACAAAGGAAAGAAAAATAAAACGAGATGTGCATTTGGCTGATGCACTAATATGGCCAGATGGAATAAACGTGGTAACTTTCGATAACAATGAAATCGAGGAAACGATAGCGGATATATGCCAAAAATCAAAACAATGTATATTAAAGAAATACAACCTGGATTAGAGAAAGAAAGACAAAAGATCATGAGACAAAATCAGATAAAAATGACCGAACAGGCAATAGACCAAGCAAGAAAATATATTAATAGATTATCACTAACAAGGCCAATTTCAATGAAAATGTCGAAGAAGATGGTAAGAGACCACGACATCATAGATTTGACAAATGAAAGAACGGACGGAGTTGATAGCCCAAATATGGAGAACATCAAAAGAGATATGAAGGACGAAACCGATAAAAATAAGGATAAAATTGCCTAACGACGAAATAAGAATATCGGTAGACCCCGACTGTCAAATACACGAATTATTTCGACGAATTAATCAGGAAATCATCCAACCAATCATAGAAAGCAGTGACGATGGAATGGTAGAGGACGTGGTTATAATGTACCACAAGCGACAAATCGGACCACGAGAACGAACCCGATATACGAACTAGGTTATGGAAAACGACAGACTATAAACAAATAGCCATGGATGAACAGAAAGGAAAACACGACGAAAAAAAGCAACAGATCAGAGTTCAAAGAGGATAATGAAGAGGAAAAATGGATCGAAAATTAACAATATATCAAGTATGGAGAAGATCCAAGTTGAGCACGAAATTAACAACCAGTAGACGACTCATGTTGTCGACGACACCTGGAAAAATGTGTAGATGAAAGTTAAGAAAGAATGGAAATGGAAACGGTGAGAACAGAACCAAAATGGAAATACATTCCAGGATAGACCAGAAGAAGGTCGCCAACGAAGTATTTAGAACTATAGATGAAATGGTCCATATTGAAATCTACACCGAAGACATAATAAACGAAATGAATGGCAACCGGAGGAAGACGAGGAAAAATGACGAGCCAGATTAGCACCTTATACCTGGAAATAAGCGAATGCAGAAAGTAAAATCAGCGGAAGAAGGAAGATTACTAGTCTAACCAGCCATCATTTTTATACGGAAATCGGAGAATCGTATGAAGTTGAGAAAATATCCAAACGGAGACGGAGTGGCAAAGGGAACATATTTATCTGGTATTTTCCTTCTAAGCAAGAGGAAGTCGATGGAAAACTAGAATGGATCCAACAGGACCGTAATCTCGTAGCCACCTGGACATTGGGAAGAACGACACAGCGAAAAATTAGGAGTGGAACCGATTCAGCAGTGATCAGAAAAACCGAGAACACAAGAAACGTAGCAGGAGAATGCCACAATTTCTACCAAGAATTCATACAGGAGAACCGTCGCCATTGTGAAAAATGAGGCGAATATATTATCACAATCGAAGTGGAAACCGAAAAAGAGATAAATTAGAATTCAAAGGAGAAGCTAGACCCAATGTAACGTACTCGAGAAACGTAATTCCCCGATCAAGGTATTACCTAACAGATAATGGACGACTCAGTGGGAAGAGGAACTGACAAAGACTAACCGGAAACTCAAAAATGCAGAGAAATTAGCTACGATATTAAGAACCGGCGCAAAGACCAAAAGACGAACAGTTACAGACCTGCAAAAGTGTAATCGAGTCATCAAACAGAATAGAAAACCTACGAAATAACAGAGGGAATTGAGAGTATAGAAGAGTTTACGTATGGCACCCGGAACAATTCAGAGAAAATCATCAGAAGTGAAACATGCAGATGGGCAGCGAAACATAGAGAATAAGTTTAAAAATCATGACACCAGATTTCCAACCAATGAAAAGGATTTCTATATCACAGCTAAAGTAAGTGAAGTAAAAAGAGGTACCATAAGCGAAACTACCGTTCCACTTAACAACACGAAGACGATCCTTAAGAGACGATATCGAAATGGAGTTACAACCGTTACAATTAGGAAGAGTAAACGTATTAACAGTAACGAAAATTGCGGTAGAGAACTTAACAAAGAGAAATCAATAACGATAGACACCAGTAGGGCGACAGGAAAAAGCCTAAATACGACCGGAAGTTCCACCTGCAACTGAGAGTAACATCGTAACAACGGAGACGAAGAAATATTAAATGAACCTAAATGATTTTAACGAGGAAGCAACAAGGAAATCCAGAATCCAGGGATTTATTCACCTCAGAAAACGAAATGACATTACAAGGACGATTTGGATGATTTGTATGCGCTCAAAGCAACCAGCTGAAACAGTAGAACAGATACAGAAGAAGAAGAAGAAAGAAGAGAGAAGACGCAGAACTCAACGGGAACGAATGGGATAATGGATAAAGACGAGGAGCTACAACGTCAAGGGATACACAACGAACAACCCAAACGTAGAAAACGGGGTACAGTGATGAAAAGAAACCAAGAGGACGAACCAAAATCGGACAACCAGCAGGCCGAAAAGAAAGCAGAACAGAATGCAAATTGATCAGTTCACGAAGCTAAATAAACCAGCCAAGTAACAAAGCAACTACAAAAGAAACTGAACTGGTCAAAGAACAGGAGAAAATGGATTTAATAGATAATAGCCGATATGCAGGTTTAGCGAATCCAGAAATAAAAAGAAAACCTGAAACTAATAACATAGGGAAAGAGCGAAACAGCTTTGGGCAGCAATAAACCGATAATAACAAAGATCATGGATAATAAAGTACGGACCACAACCAAGGATCCAGAGGAACTACTACTAATAATAAACCACCTCACAAAACGATCAGACGATCCAAACAGATATCTAGTAGGAATAGCCTACCTGATGTATAACACCATAGCAATCTACAGAAAGCGAACACCGAAATATAATCCAAATGGCTACGAGTTCGCAATAACGACATCATTAGGAAGGTAATCGAACCATTCATTTTAACTTAAGCGGATGGGCAAGCTTTTATAACTGGTAGTGAGTACGATCAACAGACATGATGCAACGAAGTAAAGGAATACTGACAGAAATTCGAAAACAATAATCAACGCAAGTGTCGAAGAACAGGCCAGAAAGGAATGAATGCAATTATCAACAACAATACTTATATGGATGATGTGCATAAAAGGAGTAGAACCTTTTGTTGTATACGATTGCGATAATGTAAAAATCGGCGACAAATATTCGCTAAAGGAAAAAGAATTAGCGCAACCCGGAAATACAAAGAACAGCTGTAGCAGTGTCATATAATTTACCAAGAAAGTAAGATCATAAAACGGAAATTCGAGAAATGCAGGTACAAGGAAATAGTAGCATTCCATTCGTGGAACACCATTCACATTCAAACGAATCATAGAAAGCCGGAACAGAAACAACCGTAGTTCACGGTAACCGAAGCGAATGTGAGGAAGGATCAATGACCGGAATTTATTAGAATACAGGACGAATCCAGTAGCAGCGGAAAGACGATAAATAAAAAAAGAAGACTAGAGTATATGCCGAAGGAAGAATAACGGCAGGAGACGGATCATGTGGAAGGAAGAAGATACCACTCTACTCAATCAATTAGTTAAAGGCGTAGTAGTGATAGAAAGGGAGTTCAAGTGAAGTTAGAAAAAATACCAAGGCTAACTTCGATCAAGATACGCAAGCAATGAAAAAGTACCAATGCTAGCCACAGATAGATCAGTACGACGGAATGTCAACAATCGTATATTAAACGCGGATACCAGAGCTTGTCGAACTCACCTATTGAAAGCTGCAAATATTCGATGAAGTACAAGACAAGTACACATCCGATAGCGAAAACGGAAACAAATACTCAGAAGAAGCAATGGAAGAATGCGAAGGCCGGAAAAAATCGGAAGAACTATAACCACTAATATCGATCAGAAGCCACAACCAACGGAGTAATTTCAACCGACAGTAACGATAGAATGAGATTCATAAAAGACAAATGGTAAGCAAATGCGACGAATGGTGATCAGCACAAAATTAAAAGGCATATTCCCTATCCGATCAACTATCAAATGCAAAAGCTTAAAATGACCAAAGATGTGAAGTGTACCTTTTCAGAATAACAAAATGGATTTCTATACACAGAGGCCTAGCATCACAGAGAAAATATATATGACCTGAAAAAACGACTGATATTGAATAGAGAAATATTAAAAACAAGTTAGCTATGCTATACAAACCCGGG